>KV426287.1:0-55745 GCA_001632375.1 Exidia glandulosa HHB12029
TGCTTGATCCTGGACGAAAGCGGTCCCAAGAGGAACCCATACTCGTGGAACGAGAAAGCAAACGTGCTGTACATCCACCAACCTGTCAACGTCGGCTTCAGCTACGCCGAGCACGGCGAATCAGTCGTGAGTCTCTCAGTCGTTACGGACTGCATATGAGCTCACCATGGACCGGCTGAGAAGAGCATCACTGAGGACGCTGCGGTTGACATTGCGGCGTTCATCTCGATTCTCTTCGACTCTGAGCACTTCGAGCATCTGAACCTCACCTCGCCGGGTCGCAGGCTGCATATGACTGGCGAATCCTACGGCGGACGATACACCCCTCTCTTCGCGTCTGCTGTCCTCGACCATAACGCTATACGGGTTCAAGGCGGTCATGAACCTATCACCGTCGCATCTGTTATGCTCGGTATGCCCTTTCGATCTGTGCGCGTTTCCCTTTGCTACATCTCGAAGGCAACGGGCTTGTTGACTGGTCTGCACTCATGTCCGGCTTCTACGACATACAATGCACCACAGCGCCCGGCGTGATTCCCACGACTCCAGTAAGGTACGTTCGTCTCCCTTTCCTCTTCGCCGGTCGTTACTCAGTTGACCTTATAGCACATGCGTTCGGATGAAGCAAGCGGTACGTCGCTCCTCCCGCCTCGGCTCGAGAGCGCGGGTTGGTGCTGAGCGCGACGATGCGGGGATAGTTACCTCGATGCCTCAAAGGTCTACAAGGCATGTGCATAGATGTCTTCGACAAGATAGGTTGCATCGCCGCGTACAGCTTCTGCCAGGCAGAGATGATGGCGCCGTATAGCTCTGCTGGTGCGTGCGATGTTTCAGCCTTGACGGTGTGCTCATACTTCTCCTCAAGGGCGCAATCGCTACGACGTAACGAAGCCATGCGAGCGGACGGAGGATGACTCGTCGTGCTACGGCAAGCAGATGTCGTGAGTCTGTGACCTCGGTTCTGTTCGCTTCGTCAGCGTCGTCATCACTGCTCCTACTGTGCAGGCACTTCATACGCTACCTCTCGCTCAATTCGACGCAAGAAGAGCTCGGCGTTGACCCTGCTGTCCGCGGTTCGTCCGTCCAGAAGTTTAACGTAGATGGTACCATGGGTTGCTGACCTCTGCTGCTTCACAGGCCCATTCCAATCGTGCTCGCGTACCGAGAGCGTGGCCTTCCACGAGTCGGCCGACTACTTCCGCGTCTCGTACGACTACGTCGCTTCGCTACTTGAGCGCGGCGTAAGAGTCCTCGCGTACAACGGCGCCTACGACTTCGTTTGCAACTGGCCCGGAACGCAGCGCTGTTCGTCGATAATCATTCTCTCTGTCTCCACCTCCCTGTTCGCTCACTTTCACGCACTACTGAATATGGACGGACGCGCTTGAGTGGAGCGGTACCTCCGCGTATCGCGCGACAGAGCTGCAGGAGTGGGAGGTGGACGGACAGCCCGCAGGACAATGGCGCAGCGCGAACGGTTTGGCGTTCGCGACGATTTACGGCGCAGGACACATGGTGCGCACGCGGATCTTTGCAGGCTCTTCATTCATGCTTCTTGATGCAGGCGCCGTTCGATAAACCTAAGGAATCCCTGGCGTTGCTGCAGCGCTGGCTCGAAGGTGGCGCTTTCTGATTGAAATTCCTCACCGCGCTGTACCATAACGCGCTCAAACGACCCGCTAACATGGCCTGTCCTTGCATTACGGAGTGCCTCCCGAGAATCGTAGCCCTAAGTGAGCCATTCTCCGGCAGAATCACACATCATAGGACGGCAAGGGATCACCGGTGCCAACGACTTCCTCTTCTTTCCGAATCTCAATAAAGCGGGCAAACAGGGAACAAATGGTTAAGCACGTTCGACTGCCTCCCTCCCGTCCAAGAACTCGTAATCAATTCATGGCGCTCGAGGACGTAGTATCTTCAGCTGCCGGTCTCACCGAAGACTATACCAGACTGCTTAGTGTGAGCAGCTTTGAGAAATCGTCCGAGTCTATGCTGTTCGACTGATCCTCTTCGCAGGCAGTCAAGACCAATAGGGATGTGGCTACCGCCCTCATTGGGCAACTATCAAGATTTGCTTCTGCCCTTTCTGCGGCGTCGGGAGACAGTACGGACGACTCTGCAATGGGACATGCTCGTAAAGAGTTCATGGAGTACGTTGTCTACAGCAATTCGCGTCCATACTGAAATCAAATCAGTGTCATTACTGACATTCGAGAGTGCGTGGATGCTCAGAATCGGCGCAGCTATCTTGCTCGAGTCCTTACGCAGCGCCGGGATGCGGAGGTTCTGGCCGGTCTTTCGGAGCGTTTGCAAACAGCATCCGCTATCTTCAAGGTGCGCGCACGCACCCTTGCTGTGCCAAGGAACTATCTCACGCTTTTCGTGTCACAGACCCGGGCCAAGATGCAGATAAGTGACAATGCTGCCATAATATTGAATCTCTATCAGAAGTTGGAGGCTGCACCTGCTGCGTCCGAGACCGTTCCAGTCGGTGTGGAACCCCGCATGGTCACTGTGGCGGAGGATCTTCCTCCCCGTCCGCAGTTGTTCTTTGGGCGCCAGGAGGAACTCGAAGTGGTCGTCGGCGCTCTCACGACTGGGACTGCCCCGGCGCGACTTGCCATTCTCGGCGGTCCGGGGATGGGGAAAACGACGCTGGCTGTCGCGGCGATCCACGATCCGGTCGTGTCGGCTCGCTTCTCGACGAGACGGTACTTCGTCCCATGCGACCTCGCGGAAGGGCGCTCCTCTTCTTGTCTCCACCTCGTAGCCAGTGCGTTCGGCGTTGTCGACAACGACGCCTCGACGATCAAGAAGAATCTGGATGCTATACTCAATGTTGCGCACTCACCGTCCTTTCTCGTGTTGGATAATTTCGAATCTGCTTGGGAACCACTGGGTCAGCGAGCCGAGGCTGAGTCATTGCTGCAGTTTCTCTCGAACATGTCTCATCTCTCGTTGCTTGTGACGATGCGAGGCGCAGAGCGTCCGCACGGAGTCTTGTGGACCAAACCGCACCTTCCCGCTATGGGCCCTCTGAACATGGCAGCAGCGATCCAGACCTTTGTCGCCATTTCCGACATCGACGAGAATGACTCCGATCTTCCAACGCTCATGGGATACCTAGGAAATGTTCCCCTCGCCGTCACGCTTGGCGGAAACCTTGCCCAGTGTGAGCCGATTGGCTCTTTACTTGCTCGATGGCAAGAGGCTAGGACTGCAATCATTGCGCGAGGAGGACAGGATCATCGCCTCGCCAGCCTAGACGTATCGATAGCGCTTTCTCTGCGGTCTTCTCGCGTTAAAGATGCTCCAGGAGCACAGGCTCTGCTTTCACTCCTCGCGCTTCTCCCCTCGGGCGTGATGGATACCGATATCGATCTCTGGGAACTTGCGCACTCCAAGCAGGCCCTCTCTGCACTACTTCGCAGCTCATTGGCCACGCGCACGCCGGACGGTCGCATCCAGGTTCTGGCGCCGATTCGCGAATATATCCTCGCCAATTTCGCCCCCCTCGGCCAGTGACATCGAACCGCTGTATCGACATTACTTCGGCATTGCAAAGCTGATAGGAGAGCGGTATAACGTGACAGTGATTCCGCCGTCTCATGCTATTGCGATTGCCTCGTTCGAAGTGGACAACATTGCTTCGATCGTTGCCTTCGCTCTCGCCCGGGCGGAAGACCCACTTCCCTCCGTGGAAGCTGCAACATGCCTCGCACGGTTCTTCGACGATACCTCCATCGGGTCGAGAGATCTGCTTTCCGAGGCTCTCAGCGTTGCTCGTTCAGTTGGATTACAGCAGCAGGTTGCCGAAATTCTTTTCTTGCTGGGCAGACGGTGCGAATTCAGCGATCCAACATCGGCATCAGCTTTGCTCAGGGAAGCACAATCGCTGTTCTCGCAACTCTCGTTTACGCCCGGCCTTGTGGACGCCACTGTATACCTGTCTCAGCTCGGGACTAACGCGGATGAAGCTGTGTCTGCTTGTCTGGACATGCGCCGGAGATCACTCGCTGAGAATGACCTTCGAAGTGCTGCGATAGCCAATCAAGGGCTGGCGCGCGCATATCTCCGTTCGAAGCGTCCTGCGGAAGCATATTCCTGCTGGGATGAGGCTACACGGTTCGCGCGGGATTTCGGGCCTCGCGGGCAACGCACTCTCAGCCGCACGTTACTCCGCCTCGCCGACATGGACTTCGATGCTGGAAGGCTTGCAGAAGGCATCAGCCGACTGCATGAAGCTTTGCCGATATTTGAAGCTGGACATGACCTTCACTGTCTAGCTATCAGCCACGACACACTGGGCCAGCTTTTCCTCTTGCAGGGATATCCACGGAAAGCGCTCCAGCATCTAGGCAAAGCACTTCACTTTGTCGGGTCTAGTAACCAAATTGGCCAGAGTGTGCTTTTCCTGGGTGGGCATGTTAATGCGTACATTGCATGCGGAGACACAGAGGCTGCTCTCCGCTCTCTACACGCTGCGCGAAAGATCCGCATTGATCATCCTCACGACGGGGCCGATTCCTACATCCAGATCGAGCTTCTGCGTATGCAAGCCGCAGTAGATCTGGCGCGTCAAGATCCCGTCTCTGCTCGCGAGATCTGCGCGGCAGCAGCAGCTCTGTGCGTCGGCCGCTATTTCATACCTCGTGCCAGTACGTTGTTCATTGCGGGGCGAGCAGAGCACGCTCTTGGGAACATCGAGGAAGCTCGCGCGCACTTTCTAGTTTCAGTTCTCGTTTATCGTACTAGAGGAGAGCAAACTCAAGGCATCGTGCCTCTCAACCATTACGCGCGAGCTCTCAACGATGAAAGCGCTGATCTAGTCCTTCGCGCTATCATGCTTCCGCTTCTGCGCTTTGGATTTCAGCGCGAGCTCGGGGACGCTCTCCTTCATCACGCACATGTTGCGCTTCGCACTGAACAGGTCGCCGTAGCGCGGCATCGTGCTCGCTCTGCCCTTTCGAGGTTCGAGGAGTCGGATGACGAGATGGGCATCAAGCGTGCGCGGGACTTCTTAGCAATTCTCGCGCTCAACACTATCTGACTTGTGGAGAATCATTGTTGTGCTCTAGAACGGACTCGCCCGGAACTTGGATTCGTCGATTGACTGCAGTGCTGTGGACTCAAGTACGTAGCAGTGGCGATCTTTCGCCCCATATCTAGGTTAAAATATATATCAATGATTGGTCAGCCAGCCCTCGCCGTTCCTGACTCACCCACTGCGCCTCTCATAAAACGACACAACTGCGGCTTCGACCATCGAAGCGTCTTCCACTTCCATGGCTACCAACGACAACCCCATCCGCGTCGGCTTCGTGGGTCTCTCCGTCCAAGGCTGGGCCGCGGTCGCTCTCGCGCCTCCCATCCTCACTGGGCCACTCGCGAGCAAATACAGCTTAACAGCCGTATCCACTACAAATGCTACATCCGCGTCCGCATCGGCTGAGAAGTACTCAGAGCTCACAGGCAAACCCGTCAAGTCTTACCACGGCGACGCGGCAGCCATCGCAGACGACGCTGACGTCGACCTCGTTGCCATCTCCGTCAAGACTCCATACCACAAGACGACGGTCACACCCGCTATCGAGCGCGGCAAGGACGTCTTTGTGGAGTGGCCGTTGGGTAACGGACTTGAGGAGAGCCTCGAGATCGCGGAGGCTGCGAAGCGCAAGGGCGTACGCACATTATGCGGCATGCAGGCGTGGCAGAATCTTGCTGTATTGAAGGTACGCTCATTGGCGTGTCCCTCTACCTCACTCACACAAAGCTCAATTGATGCACGGTGCTGTTATCTCTCTAGGCTCGCGAGTGGGTAGCCTCAGGCAAGATCGGACGTGTCCTCTCGGCAACTTGGGTCTGCAGCAAACCTGAAGACCTGACATTTTGGGCCCCCTTCACCGGCGTGAGCGATGCTTACACTGCAGATCCGACCAATGGTGCGCGATCTCATGATGTTTAGCTATTGTCCATATGCTGAAACGTCGAACTTTTACACCAAGGCGCAACGTTCTTGACCATCGGTATTGGGCACCATATGAGCGCGATTACTCGCATTCTCGGTCCCCTAAAGTCGATCTCGGCTTCGAGCTCAAGGATCTACGACACTATTCATCTTGTCGACGCAGACCGGAAACCGACAGGCGAGACGCTCCCAAACGTCGCGCCAGACCAGTTCGTCGCGCACGGCGTCTTCAAGAACCATCCCGGCGCGCTGTTCAGCGCTACATGGCGCTCCGGCATTACGTGTTCGAAGGAGACAGACAAGCACCGACCGACCCTCACGTTCCTCATCGACGGCGACAAGGGGTTCATCAAGTTCGAGAGCTACGGCGTCGGTGGCAGTCTCATCAACATGTATCTTCCGGAAAAGGTTTACCTTAACGGCGAGGAGGTGAAGTTAGACGACGAGCCGCGAGGACCTTTGGCGAGAAACTGGGAGGCGTACGCTAAAGGCGCTGAGGGTGAATATGCGACATTCGATGACGCCGTTATACTGTACAAGCACATCGACGCCATCACCACCAGCGCTAAAGAGGGACGCATAGTACCATTGGATGTTTGAACGCGTGTACGACAGAGAAGTCAATGGCATTGAAAGTGTAGTTTTAACTTGTTTCCCTTGGAATTGCGGAGCATGAAACCGCGATGCGCTTCCTCGGATCTGACCATGACGTCGTAGGAATCACTCTGGCACCCCTGGCGCTCAGGGGCTATCTATTGATTACGGCCCAGTGCGCAGCTCGAGGGAATTGCGCAGTCCGGCAAGCGGCCAAGGGAGCAATCCCTTGCACATATATGTTGTCGCGTTGCTCCAGTTCGCTCGCTATCTGGTACCGACGTTAGCCCGTCTACAATGCGAACGACTACCGCTGTGTCACTGCTCGGCGTGTCCTTCGGCGTTGCGGTCTACGCCAACGAGCAACAGGTCCTCGACGTCGGTCCCGCCGCGCTTAGCTTCAACGAGTTCGCGACGCTGAAGCACCCGCTGTACCCTGCCCACGCTGTGCGTGTCAAGAAGACCAAGCATTGCGACGGCGAGGTCAACGCGTACTCTGGCTACGTCGATAACGAGGCTAAGCACCTGTGGTTCGAATTCGTGCGTCCATAGCCCGGGATCGTTTATTTCTTACTCACCGAGAGCCCAGTTTGAAAGTCGGAGCGACCCCGCGGCAGACGATGTGGTATTCTGGACAAACGGAGGTCCAGGATGTTCGAGCGCGGTTGGGCTTTACATGGAGCACGGTGAGCTACGCCGACGCAGCTCGCCCTGCCGACGGTTGATACCCGGCTACCAGGACCTTGTCTCATCCTAGACGAAAACGGCCCGAAGAGGAACCCGTATTCTTGGAACGAGAACGCAAACGTCTTGTACATTCATCAACCTATCAACGTCGGATTCAGCTATGCTGAACACGGTGAAGTGGTCGTAAGTCTTTTTGCCGTCTCCAGGAATGCATTCTCACCGCACAACGAATGCATAGTGGACGACCGAGGAAGCAGCCCTCGACATCGCAGCATTCATCTCAATTCTCTTCGACTCTGAGCATTTCGGACACCTGAACCTCACTGCGCCGGGTCGCAAGTTGCACATGACGGGGGAGTCGTACGGCGGGCGGTACATTCCTCTCTTCGCGTCTGCTATTCTCGACCAAAACGTCCATCGTGTACAAGCAGGCCACGAACCCATCACGGTCTCTTCCATCATGCTCGGTGCGCTACAAAACGAGAAACTCGCTCCTGTCGCTTTGCTAACGCGCTTAAAAGGTAACGGGGTGGTTGACTGGGTCCCGCTCATGACGGGCTTCTACGAGATGCAATGCACTTCAGCGCCCGGTGTAATGCCCACGACTCCGATTAGGTCCCTCGCATCGCTCTCCTCCCTTAACCATACTGATGACCTTCACAGTGCCTGCGTCCGCATGAGACAAGCTGTACGTCCAAGTTTCCATTCCTCGCAGCCTGGATTCCGCTCATCTTCTGGCGTACCTTAGCTGCCGCGATGCCTCAAAAGTCTGCAGAGCATGTGCATCGACGTCTTCGACCAGATGAGCTGTGCGGCCGCGTGGGACTTCTGCGAATTGGAGATGATGGGACCGTTCCTGGCCGCTGGTGGGTTACTTATCCGCACCTTCGCTCTGGTAGTGATATCTGATGCCGCCGTCGCAGGGCGCAATATATACGACGTCACAAAACAGTGCGAGGGCACAGAAGATGACGATTCTTGCTATGCACAAAGCATGAAGTGCGTTGGAGCTGCCTGCTTGATAGCCGCGTCGCATTGACTGTCGAATGCTCTACAGGCACTTCATCCGCTACCTGTCGCTCACCTCGACGCAAGAAGAGCTGGGTGTTGACCCCGCCGTCCGAGGTCCTGACAATCAATACCTCTGACCCGCTGCTAATCTCATCACGGTACTTCACAGGCCCTTTCGTGTCCTGCTCTAACTCTGCGGGCATGCGCTTCCGCGACTCGGGCGACTTCTTCCACGGCTCATACGATTATGTCGCATCGCTACTGGAACGCGGTGTAC
The DNA here is from genome assembly GCA_001632375.1 of Exidia glandulosa HHB12029. Classification (NCBI taxonomy): domain Eukaryota; kingdom Fungi; phylum Basidiomycota; class Agaricomycetes; order Auriculariales; family Exidiaceae; genus Exidia; species Exidia glandulosa. The sequence goes on from KV426287.1 coordinate 8,541, forward strand.
GCGTTCTCGCGTTCAACGGTGCCTACGACTTCATCTGTAACTGGGCTGGGACGCAACGATGTACGTCCACGCCGACGCCCTCTACTCCCGGTTTTTAGCTGCTCACACGCGCTGGCAGGGACGGACGCGCTTGAATGGAGCGGTGCAGACGCGTACCGCGCAACAAAGCTGCAGGACTGGGAGGTGGACGGGCATTCTGCGGGTAGGTGGCGCGGTGCGGGCGGTTTGACGTTTGCGACTATCCACGCGGCTGGACATATGGTGCGCTCGCAGACCTTTCGAGAGCTATATGTATGCTCACCGGACCCAAACTGTGACTTGCGCAGGCACCTTTCGACAAGCCAAAAGAGGCGCTGGTGTTGCTGCAGCGCTGGCTCGAAGGTGACAAGTTCTAATTAAGGTGATATTGAACCGTGCCCGAGGGGATCAATGATGAAATGGTGTTGCTCAGCTTCCTCCTGACACTTAGGAAAGAACACGAGAAACGCAGATCGTCCAACGTCGGCTTAATCCATACATAATGACAGCTAATTAATCCCGCTGAGCTAGTGTGAGCATAGAGTCCTGATAGGTGCTACCCAGAGCAGAGTGAACGGCGCCTGCTAGAACACTCGGGGGTTCTTCTATTCGGGCAGCGAACCTTGCACTGTAACTCAGGAAAGGCATCATTCGCTGCCTAGTCCCAAAATATCGGGATGGAGCTGCGCCAAGGTAGCTGCGGGTCGCCTTGAGACAGCACTGGAAGACTGCGATGTGTCGTCGAGCATCGGGCTCCGAGTGTTCGAGTGGCTCGGCCGGTTTCCGGTCCTTGTCTTCATCTTCGTCATAAATTCCCGCTTGACGATGTCGATAGCGACAGCTCGACGCACAACCCGTTCCTGCCCTTGAATGAGCTGTGCTCTACCTTTTACTGCCTATTTAGCCCGCGTTTTTCCAGCTACGGGCGGCGGCGAATGGAAATGCTTCTCATCCCCCCCGCGTCAAGAGACCGTCAACCCGATTTGCTCCTAGGCTGCTATTCTTCCAGGGATAGCTCACTGCGCCAGATCCTATCGTAAAGCTTTCAGTACATAGAGGCGCGGGCATGAACGCCTTCGCGCTCCCCCCGGCTTCACTCGCCTCGTCCTCGTCTTCCGGCTTAGGACAGTTGCGTCTGCGTGGCCCTCACTACGTCTTCGACGCTGATTCACTCCATTCCACACGCTGGTTTAGCTCGACTGCAGGAAATGAGCCACGAGCTCCCTGATTGGTTTCGTACGCGGTCCGAGCGTCCGTATACACAGTGCTGGGTATTCGGTCAGTCCTCGTTTTCTTGCTCATGATCCAGCCATGCGCTAACGATCCTCTCTAGCCGCTGTGAGCGCTGCGAAGTACAGTGTAAACATCGTCTCGATCCGCTCACTGCTGGCGCAGGAAGCAATCAGGTTTCGGGGCCGCTTAGCGGGCTGTGCGAACTGTTGCCGGTCACGGTGCACTTTGCGCCAGACGGTGTCCTTAAGAGCAGATGGCGCAGCGTTCTGTCCGTCAGCATCCGCCACACGTGGGCCAGGACGTCGACTTGATTCAACCCGTCGAGCACGAATCAAAGCATACGCCCGCCGGAGCCCCTTTAACGACCACATCCCAACGTCGCCTATCGTTTCTGGCGTGGTATGAGCAGTTCATTGCTCCGATTCCCGACGGATTCCTCGACACAGCGATTTCTGGACCGTACCTGGGTATTGGAGGACTTGTTGTGGAAGACCTTAGGGTACGTTCCTGTCTAAATGCCGACGTGACGCGTTTCCCACACACCTAACCCATTCTGTAGAACGTCAGCGCAAACAAGGACGGCGGTGTCTCGCTCGCTCACCACTTGTCTGGCTACGTCGACGCAGTGGCGGAGGCTTCTGAGGCACATGACGAGGATTCTGAAATGGCTCATGCGTGTGAAGAGTTCATGGGGTACGGGTTAGCGTTTCAGTCGATCCGCATTGCTGAACTCATTCAACAGGTTGGTCAACCACGTTCAAGAACATCTCGACGCTCAGAAACGGCGCAGCTTCTTCGCGCGGCTCATCAATCAGAGGCGCGATGCGGACGCTCTGAAGGATCTTTCAGAGCGTTTGCGCACTGCATTTGCCATCTTCAGGGTATGTTCATAGTCTGCGTACTCGAATAAAACCTCAATAGTGGATTGCAGATGCGTGCGAATCTCCAGGTCAAGAACGCAATCGAGCGCAGCAACTTGGACTCGTCCGCTCTGCGCGAGAACGCAGCTAATGCGGCTTCATGGCTCGACAGCACCGTGACGCTCCCCGGGCCGATCATCGGCCTGCCTCCTCTACCGCAGCTCTTCTTTGGGCGCACCCCAGAGTTGGAACTAGTCGTGAGCAGCCTCACTGCTCCTGGTAACATGTCTGCGCGGATTGCAGTTCTTGGCGGCCCGGGCATCGGGAAGACCACTCTGACCGTAGCCGCACTTCACCACACGTCTGTGGCGACACGCTTCCCTGTGAAGCGTTACTTTGTCTCTTGCGACGCTGCGGAAGGCCAATCCGCATCGTGTCTTCATCTGGTCGCCAGCGCTTTCGGTATTGTAGACGACAGCGTTGCGACGATGAAGAGGAAGCTCGCGACGATCCTGAATCACGATGTGCCTCCTTCCCTATTGGTTCTGGATAACTTCGAATCGGTATGGGAGGCGCTCGATCGGCGAACTGAAGCCGAGGACCTACTTCAGTTCCTTGCGAGCATGCAAGGTCTTTCGCTAGTAGTGACGATGCGAGGGTCGGAGCGGCCGCAAGGCGTGAAGTGGACGCCACCTTGTCTGCCCCCGTTGTCACCTCTCGATGACGCAGCAGCAGTACAAACGTTTGTTGCTATCTCGGATGTCAACGACGATGACCCCGGACTCTCTACGCTCCTGGGGTATCTCGGAAATGTTCCACTCGCGCTGACTCTGGCTGCGAACCTTGCCCAGTACGAGGGAACTGGCTCGTTGATCGCGCGATGGCAACAAGCTAGGACTACCGTCGTTGCGAGATGCGGACAGACCCATCGCCTTACCAGCCTAGATGTTTCTATCGCTCTCTCTGTGGAATCACCTCGCGTGAAGAACGGGTCCGGTGCACAGACACTCCTCTCCCTCCTTGCACTTTTGCCCGCTGGAGTGGTAGACTCCGACATCGAGCTCTGGGAACTTGACGCTTGGAGGAGCGTTCTTGCAACGCTCCTCCGAACCTCTCTCGCCGTGCGCTCACGTAGCGGTCGTGTCCACGTCTCAGCGCCGATCCGCGGGTACATGCAAGCGTATTTCACACCTACGCCGCGCGCCATGGAACAGCTGTATGCACACTATTTCCAGCTCGCCCGGTTTATCGGCGAGCAGTCCAGCGTGATGCTGGTTTCGCTATCTGATACTATCGCGATCGCCTCGGTCGAAGTCGACAACATCGCTTCAGTGGTGTCCTTTGCGCTCGCGCACTCGGATGACCTTCTTCCCGCCATCGAAGCGGCGACGAACCTCGCTCGATTCTACGACACCACCCACATAGGATCGAGAGATCTTCTATCAGAAGCGCTGGTCCTCTCCCGCTCCGCGAGCTTGGACAAGCAGACTGCTGAAATCCTCGCATTGATGGGGAGGCGCCGCCTTTGGACCGATCCCACGTCCGCTTCAGCGCTCCTACAAGAAGCTACAGCCCTCTTCTTGCGGGTTGGCTATGCTCCTGGCCTTGTAGACGCCACTGCGTTCCTCACTCAGCTCGAGCCGAACGCGGCTGAAGCCATACTGTCCTGCGAGGCTGTCCTCTCATTGGCACTTTCACACAACGATAACCGAAGTGCTGGAATTGCTCATACTGCTCTAGGCAGAGCGTATCGGCGTTCTAAGCGCGCTGATAAAGCGTACGAGCATTTCGAAGAAGCTTTAGTATATGCGCGGAAGCTAGGATCTCAAGGTCATGTCATGGTCGGCCGCTTGCTGCTACGTCTTGCAGACATGGACTTTGACGCTGGTGACTTCGCTAAAGGACTCGCGCGTCTGGACGAAGCAGGTCCTCTCTCCGAATCTTGTGACGATCTCGGCAATTTTGGCCATCGCTCACCAAGTGCACGGAGATGTTCTGCGTGTGCAGGGCCATCCTACGACGGCCCTCGAACATCTGAACACCGCGCTGACGCTGTTCCGAGCCAGTCACGAAGTCACCGAGCAAGTCCATTGCTTCGCACTCCATATGTCAGCATCTCTGGCAAGTGGTGACGCAGTGTCTGCTCTTCAGGCGCTTAATCTCGCGAAGCGCCTTCCACTGGAGGGTTCTACCAACCCATCCCTGCACAAAATCCTATTACTCCACATGCAGGCGGAGGTGGAGCTCTCCCAGGGAGACGCGATCGCCGCTCGAGACATATGTGCGCTGGCAGCAACGGCATGCTCTGGCGGGCTCTACGTTTATCGAGCCAAAGTCCTCTTCACCGCCGGCCTAGCGGAGCATGCGATCGGCGACGTCGAGACCGCTCGCATTCATTTCCTAGTCTCTTGCCTCATAAATCGCACTCGCGGACAGAACACTCTCGCCGTAGTATCGCTCAACGCCTTCGCGCGGATGCTCGACGACGATGACGAAGGCGCAGATCACATCCTCCGTGCAATCATGTTGCCGTTGCTCCGCTTTGGCTTCAGCCATGATTTGGCAGAGGCTCTTCTTCACCGCGCGTGGATAGCAATGCGACAAGGGCAGCTCGATGTCGCGCGTCATCGAGCTCTAAATGCGCTTTCCAGGTTCAAAGCTTCTGACGACAAGTCGGGCAGCGAGCGTGCGGAAATATTGTTAACGTATTTACTTGGCCATGCGTAAGCGCAACTGTAGGTGTAGTTTAGTCTTCCGTGAGGCAGATGCCGTGCACTCTCGCTCTGCCTGATGGGAGGCTAAGGAAACGATGTCCAGCAGTCAACATATGATCTCGTGTTCTGACGTGGGGGACGCATTGGCCCCCGCGTCAGAACGCGGCCAAAACTTTCTGATATGCAAGTAATCGGTAGGACACCAATATATTTTGGCACAGAGGAACACACAGAGTTCGAACACTACTCGTGTATACACAAAGCGATGATGAGCCAGAAAAGCAAACACACGACGCGGGAACTGGGGGCAGGGGAAACCTAAGCTCTTTAGCTATGAGTCTTTCTTCTTTCTGTCTTACGGTCACCCACTACCACTACATGCTCAGTAGCGCCTGTCATCGCGGCCACGGTCGCGACTGTCATAATAGCGGTCACGTTCACGCTCGCGATCATAGTAGCGATCGCGCTCGTACCGGTCCCGGTCGTCGTACCCTCCTCCACGTGGAGCACGGTCGTCGTACCGGCCCCGGTCGCGGTCGCGGTCGTCATACGGCCTTCTGCGGTCGTCGTCGTGACGTCCGCCGTACCCGCCACGATCGGGCGGACCACCGTACCCGCCAGGCGGGCCACGGCGGTCGCTCGAGTAGCGCGAGTCGTACGGACGCGGATCGTACGGGCGTTCGCCTGCAGAACGTTAGCATACAGCGAGGAGCGCCCACCGAGGAAAACACACCATCACCACGTTTAGGCGGACCGTAGTACCTGCCGGGAGTAGGCGTACGGGCGCGACCACGACGAGCCTGGATAGCATCGGTCAGTGGGTCAGCCGCATTACCGAGAACGCCGGGCGACCGACCTTTTCGATGCTGAGGGTCTTGCCCATGAACTCGTTGCCGACGAGCGCCGCGATGGCTGCGTCAGCATCCTCGGGGTTTTCCATGGTCACGAAACCGAAGCCACGCGACTCGCGGGTGTGGGGGTCGTACATGACGGCGGCCTTTGCGACCTGTCGAAGTGGGCGGGACGTATTGGCGCTCGAGTGTCCAGCTGAAACGTGCAAATACGCACCCGGCCGTACTTTGCGAAAAGTTCCTCGAGCGCGCGGTTGTCGACACGAGAGCTCAGGCCGGACACGTGCAGGTTGTTGCCCGGGTTGGTCGAGCCGTCGTTCCTGGTGCACGGTGAGGAAAAAGGAGGGCTGGCAACGTGGGTTGAACTGACGAGTTGGCTGGAGGGCCGCGGCCACGACCCGGGCTGCGGCTGCGGCTGGACCTCCTCGGGGGCGGTGGGCTGCGCGGGGCAGCTCTGGGCGAGCCGCCGCCGTTGCCCCAGCCGTCGTTGTCGCCGCCGGCACCAGTGCCTTCGGGGTTAGGAGGGCCGCCGTTGTCGATACCGGCCGAGGGAGGACCGTTGCGGTTCCAGGCTGGCAAAGGGTCACAGCGTGAGCGACTGGCGGTGAGTGGGCGGTTAGGCGAAAGAGGCGGGGCGTGCAGAGGTCGCAATGGTGGCCGTCAGCCGCGAGAATAGGTCACTGGGGGCTGAGGCTGGCTCTGGGCACCGGGCAAACTGCGCTCTGGGCTCTGGTACATTGGCTGAAGGCGACATGCTGGAGCTGGACGGCGCGGGACTGGCGGTGCTCGTCGAGGGCGGCGGCGGCCACGTACCGTCGTCTGCCATCGTTCAAGTCGGATTTGATGGTGTTGGTTGCGGGTTGAGCTTTCTTTACACTCCGCTCGGTCCCTCAACAACACTTAAAGTCCAACAGTCAACCCCTCGGGCCCGGCGGGCGCTGAGACAAGCACAGGAACTACCAGGGAGGTTGAATGTTTATATACGCAATGGTGCCATAGTCTCCAAAGTCTCAGTCGCAACAATTCTGCTCGTGGGGATCTACACATACTAAAGATAGCGTGGCCGTTACCAGCTGCGCGTTGGGAAAGAGTCAGTAAACGGGGAGATAACTAAACGGGGGTGCTACTCACTACCCGGTTATCGCGTCCGACAACGCCAGGTCCGCGGCCAGCTCATCTGGGTATACCGTCAGATGCGGCTGGAGGAGTTCCCAGAACTTGGGGTCCATGACCCAGCAGAGACTAAGGCGGGTGTATTCCCAATATTCAGGGTACCAACCAGCGCTTTCCCAGTCCAAGATAGCTACGATTCGACCATCGCGAATGAGAATGTTGTGCCAGCTGAGATCGGCGTGGCAGAACATAGTCTTGTACTTCCGCCCGCGGATCTGTTCAAACTTGGGACGGTACGGAGCCCAGTCAGCATGCGTCGAGTCGCGAACGAGGTCATGCCCAAGTGATTCGTGAAAGTATTCGACCGTGCCGACCTCGAGAGGCATGTTAAGCTTTGGATCTCGGCAAGCACAGCCATCGATGCACTCCACGATGCCGGGATGGGGAGGTATTAGGTCGCGCAGTTGCGAGATATACTCCCCGAGCTGTTTCGCCACGCTCGCCTTCGCATCGGCCGTGAGTTTACCCCATGCTCGCTCCGAAGCGTCGATATACTCCATTATGAGGGCGTATCTTCCCTCGTGACGGACGATCTCGTACACGCGAGGTATTGGAATGGTGGTATTTCGCGCGACGAAGGCCATGCTTGAAGCTTCGGTCGGCGTGTCGATCCATTTCAGGACGCGACGTCGGTCAATACGGTGGACTTTGTAGCCTATTGGTCGGGATAATAGCGCCCAACGCAGGCCAAAGTCCCAAAGTCGTTCGCGCAGGCCGGTCAGTCGATTTTCTCCCATTCTGGGCGAGGACGGGTCGGTATAAAAGCTTGCACAAGGTCGGAATTCGGCTGGACCGCTGGGTCTTGAGGCTAAGTCAGTAGCTACAATGCATAATATGTAGAGACCTCTTACCATCCGATTGCGTAACGCTCGAGACTGTGTAGATGTCACAGTACATACGACTACCCTGCTGACTTTACAAGAGAGATATAGCAGGACGCAAGATACCGCGCGCAGGTCCGTGGCGGACCTGCGACCGTGCCTCTACTCCGGACGATGAAATACTTCCCCTGCGCACTAGCTTACATTTCCAACAACGGTCCCAACGCATCTGGTTACTCGTACAGTCTTTATCCGCCACTGACAGGCGGGATGACCGCCACACACTCGCCACCCTTCAATTTCGTATCCTGAACGGCCTCTGGCGATACCATCTCCTCGTCTACGCTCCACTGGCTTGCGCGCAGTACTTCCTCCAGTCCTCGCACGGGATGACGCTTTGTCAGGACCGCAGCGAGGTTGGACAAGGGGAAATCGGCTCCGGGCAGCTCGACGCGCTCGCGCTGCACACCCACGGCGGTCTGGGCACTCGCAAAGTAGAGGACGGTGATGGATATGATTATGTCGTTGGCGGCGTCTGCCATTCTTGCTGTGGCACTGGAGATAGTCGTGCGCTTCAATGTCGAAGTGCGCAAGTTGCGGGTGCACAGGCTGACTCCGCCAGCGCAACCACCAGTTCAAAATTGACAGTGCAAATAGTTATCTCACTATGTGCGGTCTGGCGGTTTACTTCATCTAGAACGTCGCATGGGGACCGTCCCTCCAGTCCGATACAGCCTGTGTCGCCTTCCCGCTAGGCCGCTCATGTCTCCGTCCGTGCGGACACTGCTCGGAGCGCTCGTTCCTTACAGGGACCAGGCCGCCGCGTGGGCGTCTGGCTCGTTTAGAATCTATTCCCGCATGTCTGCTCACACTGAGCGGCCACAGCCAGAGCTCTTTGTGCTCCAAACCCCCGGTCTCAGCCCTCAATTGCAATCGATCGTGATGGACATAATATCCCCACTCGCTCTCTTCAACTTGTTCATGTCCTTAGGTATGAATGCAACTACTGGCACGCCCTCGATCTCGACGTGCGCGGATTCGATAGCTAGCAGCACTGTCTCTACAACGAACCTCGACCTCAGCTCGGGCTCTCTCCCTTACAACGCGAGTGTCCTGGTGCCCGGTACTGACGGTGTCCACCTACGCTTCTGCGAGCCCACTGTCAACATCTACGGAAGCCGATTCTATCATACTTTGAGACTCGGACGTTTGTGAGCGATAATGACCAGTTAAGCAGCATTGACGTGTCCACAAGTTTGTTGAGAATCTTGAGATGATGGACAGGCATGAGCTCCAGGCTCTTCTAACGATAAGACGGGAACAGGAAAGGAAAGTCGAGTGAAAGCGAATACGAAGCAGAGATGTCGCTGTGGCCACCTTGAAGAGCCTGGCTACGCGCCGTCGTCACGGCCGGCCCGGAGCAGGTCGACGTCGGGAGGCAAGGCGGATTTCGCCGCACGTCACTTAGCTTCGTCCCACCATGATCTCCAAGATAGACCTCGCCGCCGCACACATACGCCAATGTCTCGCCCAAACCACCAAGCGGCCCCTCTTCGTTGGCTTGCAGGGCCCGCAAGGCTCCGGCAAGTCCTACCTCTGCGCGCGTCTCCCAGAGGCGCTGGCCCCTATTCGCACCGCGGTGCTGTCCATCGACGATTTGTACCTGCCGCACGCGGAGCTCGTACGGGTCGCCCGCGAGCACCCCAGTAACAAGCTCCTCGCCGGACGCGGGCAGCCGGGGACACATGATGTGGAGCTCGGCGTGCGCACGTTTGAGGCGTTGAGTAAAGCGGACGGCGAGGCCAGTTTGCCGGTGTTCGACAAGTCCCTCCACGGCGGCGAAGGGGATCGCGTGAAGTCCATTGAAGTCCAACTTCCTTTGGACGTGGTTGTCGTGGAGGGCTGGTGCATGGGCTTCTATCCGCTCTCGAACGCGGCGTTGGATGCTGCCAACGCTCCTATGGAAGTGCGCGAAATCAACGAATTTCTGAAGGAGTACGCGTCGAAGTGGTACCCGTTCTTCTCTGCGTTCATACAGGTCCGTTTTATGAATTCAGCCTTTGTTTTCCTTTTCTTACTGTCACACGACCTTCAGATTGCACCTGACCCTCCTGGTCAATACCACCTGGTGTACAAGTGGCGCTTGGAGCAAGAACATCACATGAAGTCTCGAAATGGCGGGGTCGGGATGTCTGATGACCAGGTCAAGGGATTTGTAGATCGCTACATCCCAGGTTACGTTTTCTTCGGTCGTGGAGTGCAAGACGGAGGTGACGGGGTAAGCAGATTTTCGACATGTTGTATGCGGGTGCTAAGGTACAGATCACTCAGTTGACCCCTCCTTGGATCTCGCGAGGTCTGCAGCTTGTGGTTGACGAAAACCGAGATGTAGTTCAATCATCAACGTTTTGAAGTCTGCTGCTCGACGACTGCAACGACTCTCAAGTTCGGGCCTCATCTGCCACTTCAGCTCGTTATTCGCATTTCCCGCATCCATATCGAGGACCTTGATGCGGTCTCTCTTCTCGTGCTGCTGCCGTCGCTGCCGTCGACTGAGGCTGAGTAATGCCCGCAGTTGATGGCCTCCACCCGCCGCTAAACGCGTCACCACGTCGAGCTGCATCTCTGAGTCAGCCTACGTCCTTATTCCCGTTAATAAGCCATGGAGCCTACGCTTTTTGCCCATCTCGGTTTCTTGGACATGCAGCCCCGTCTCTTTTCGCTTGCTGCTCTTGCTATCCTCGGCCATGCCTCACCAACTCTGCGCGCTCCGAAATGCACAGACTCAATCGCGAGCCTTACGATTTCTGCCACCAATTTCGACCTGAGTTCCGGAACGCCCCCTCTCAACGCGACCATTCCTGTTTCTGGAACTTTCGATGTTCACCTCCGCTTCTGCGAGCCCACCGTATCGGTACCTTCGAGGGCTGGGACGCTCCAGATTTTAGTGCATGGCGCGACGTACGGCGCGGATTACATGGACGCAGGCTTTGAACCGGGGATTTATAGCTACGTGCGCTACGCGGCAGCCCACGGATACGCCACTCTCAACATGGATCGAATCGGTGCGCATCATTTACGTCTCTTGTTCTGTGGGAGAGAGTTGCTGAGCGGTGTCTGCAGGCTATGGCGCGAGCGATCACCCAGATCCTATTGGGACCATGCAGACCCCGTTCGACGTAGCTGCTTTGGCGGACATCGTCCGCCTTGCGCGTGCAGGACGCATCTCTGGGGCCCGCCGTTCGTTCCATACTATAGTTGCGGTGGGACACTCACTCGGTAGTTTTGTCCTCAACGGCCTAGTCGCAGCAGAGCCTCAGCTGGTGAATGTTGTTGTCCTGACGGGGGTACGATCATACTCTTACGTTGATAAAGGCGATGAAACTAACAGCTTTGGCGTTCGATAGTATTCGCACACGTTCGCCGATATTGACATTCCGGCACTCGCAGGATTTGGTCCCGCAAACCTCATTGGCCCCGCGCGTCTGGGAGGTCTGGCGTCGAGCTATCTCACGACTGCAAACGCTTCCGCGCGCGCTGCAGCATTCTATGGCCCGGAGGGATCCTTTGACCCCGCTGCGCTTGCCTTTGACGAATCGGAGAAAATCACTGTCGCACTCGGAGAGTTCTTAACTGCTGCAACGTCAATCGTGGCGTCAAAATTCACCGGCTACGTCCTGACTGTCAATGGCGAGGACGACCTTCTGTACTGCATAGAGCCGGCCTGCGCTAACCTAAAGGGCGAGGCGCAGTACTATCCCTCGGCCAAGAGTGTTGATTACGGCGAGCTAGCTTCTCGTACTCCCCGTCTTCACTACGTCTGATCGAGTCACTGTAGCGGTCATCAAGAACGCGGGACACTCTGTCAACTTTCACCTTGCAGCGCCGGATCTCTATGCCAACATACACGCGTGGCTCTCTAAGCACGGGTACTGAAGGAGGGGGCGATAAACTTGCATAACTATCCTAGTATCCAGATACTTCCTACTCAAATCGAGCAACAATAAACTGTCATTACGCGCATCCAGTTACTAGTCCCTCAGGGACGGCTGAATATCAGGGGCCAGTCGCGATCATAGAAAACGAAGTATCGTTCATGGATGTGATGATTGGCTGAACCCTTGTGAGAAGCAGGCCTGCGACCCGAAGCCGCCATGATTTCCTGACGCGCGCCCCGGCGTTGACGCAGCAACTTCTCGACGTCGCCATTGGTGATCTATCTATTAACAATCTATTCCTGATGGCATGGCCTCCGGCGTATATCTTTCAGTCCGGAATATATAAGAGTGGTCCTGACCCGCGAGTCTCGACGTCGATCCCGTCCCATCATCATGATCATGTCGTCTTTCCTGGAGTACCAGCCGCCGTCCTCTCGTCTTGTTCAGACCACGCGGAGCGCAGACACACGTACAGAGGAGGAGATCGTCGAATACATCAAGTCCCACCGCCCCGTCACACATCAGAAGAACGTCTGGGCGTTCTGGGATAAAGGATGGGACGAGATGAAGCCGTGGACTCGGCGGAACATTGTCGACTGGGTGCGCCGCCTTTCGTCAAGTGGATGGGAAGTGCGCGTATTGGACGTCGTCCCCGATTCTCCGCGGCACATCTCAGTCTTTCTGGAGGAGGAGATGCTGCCCAGGACGTTCTACGATATGAATGGACGGCACGCCCCACAGCATCGGAGCGATATAGTGCGCGTACTGCTTCTGTATCTTCACGGCGGGTTCTGGTGAGATCGTCAGGCACAGAGATTTCTCAGTGTAATCTCACTCTGTAATCGCAGGAGTGACGTTGGTGGGGTCCTTGTACGCGGCTTGGACGATATTTGGTCCAAGATCGCCGACCCCGCCGATCCCACCGAGGTCATGGGCTTCGCGCCGGTCTTCGCGGGGAAATTTACCGAGGACCGTCCGCTGGGAAATACGTTCCTCGGCGCGTCCAAGGGATGCCAGTTCCTCGAACTTTGGCATCGCGTATTCTGCGAGAGCTGGCGCGACCGCACGGACAGCGCAGGAATACGTAACCACCCCCTCTTCGCGCATCTCTTACCATTCAAAATGCCGCCGACGCCGGGCGAAGGCGTAACCCCACTTGACTCGGACGTGGTGGCAGACTACATCCCGCAATTCCACGCTGCAGGTCGACTCTTCGCACTCGAGGATCCGAGTATCGGCTGGGATGGTCCGGAGTTCCTACGGGACAAAGTCATGCTCCTCAGCATGGACGAAATGTTTCGACATGGCGTTCTGACCGGGTACGACGGTTCGGTGCAGTTTGCGCACTTCTCCCTCCCTTTCGCTCCTGGCTCGGGACCAGAGCAAGATGCAGCGGAGACATTTGTCAGGACGGTCCTGGAGGAGAGCGTTATCGTGAAGTTCAGCCAAGGCGTCATGCCTGAGCCGGTGCAGCTTGCGACGATCTGGGACCGCAAGGAGAATCACGGCAAGGACGCGGCGCCGGGGACATGGGCTGAGTACTTTCGATGGGCGAGTGTACATCTCGAGCAGACGAGGGAGCTGGTGCCGCTTACTCACAAGGAGAAGGCGGCACTTTCGATGAAGGTATGGACCGCAGGCGTTCTGGAGGTTATCGGAGCAGAGACACCTGTACGCCCTACATCAGTTATGTAAACACAATGTATGCCGTGAAGTTGAAGCTGGGGAACGAAATACGAGCTCCCAAAGTTCATCTAATGATCATCACCGTGTCAGTAGAAGCGAAGCAGGAGTCCGCGGAGAGCCGCGGTTATATTCTCTGCTCGTCATATGGATGACCTGTCTTTGAAGGCTGGCCATCCACCTGAATATCAATGCTCGGTCGGGCTCGGAGCATGCAGGTCTCGGACTGGGCTGTATGGCGCAGACCTATAAACTCCGGCTCGACTTGGCTAGGCGCTGCGTACAGACTGACGTAAGCCGCATATATAACCCCCGGCGCCCCTTTCGTCGGGGGCGCAACCACAACATCCATTACTGACAACAAACTCTACTCTCCATATTCATGGCCGCTACCACGCATATGCATCAGTCAATAACGCAGTGGCACGAGACCGGGATGAGCGACTTCGAGCGACTCGTCATGAGCACGTTCCACACGTCTGCGGCGCCGTTACCGACTCTCCCCCCTCCATCATCTACCACATTCGAGCCTCGGTACGCGCCATTACGCGCGAGGAGGGTGAAGGTGTACGCTGACGATTACGTGCCTAGTGTGGACGTGCTCGAGTCACTTGCGACAGGGACACTGTGCGCGATGATCGAGCTTCCCGGTCTTTCTCGTACAGATGTCACTCTCGCCATCGAGACGTCTACATCTTACTCTGGTCACAACGAGTTGGTCGTACAGGGCGATATGCCTCATGCGCCTTCGGAGTGCTGGGGTTACTCGACGCTGCTACGTGAGCGCCGCACAGGCGCTTTCAGGCGCACGATACCGATACCCAAAGGGTTGATGGTACGTAGCGAACTGACCATCAATGTTCACACCCTCATGAGCGGTTAGGCGCAGGACATCCACGCGAAGATGGATAACGGCCTCCTGGTTGTGACTTTCCCCAAGGTCGCACCCACAGGCACGCGCTTGTCTCTCTCTGCGGGTTCTGGAGGACGAATTCCCGTGAACTAGCCAAATCACCGAACTTGCCTGTAACATTATGATCATCGCGCTTTGTGTGTTTGTAGTGCGTCCAGATAACTTCACCGCTTTTGCCTTCCAATTACTGCATATGAGGAGTCTGAGTACAGCAAGCTGGATAGCCGCGGTCGCCATTCGCGACGTTGGGGCAGAGACCTCGACCGTAAATGCAAGCGTCTCGGCTGTTCTCGCTGCTGAGTCCGGTGCTCGCGACGGTCTGAAACTCGGTCTAGAGTTACCATTGGTCATCGTACATGACATGATATTCGCGTAGGACACGCATGCGCATGTCCGCGTCCCGAAGCATGCCTCACAGCATCGCGTAAGCCCCCGAGCGGCCGCGCGGGGCGATGTGAGGATCCGCGCGACTCGGAAAAGGTAAGGTGTCAAGATTTCCGCTAGTCGTACCAGAAATCCTGGTTCTCTTGAGGGGGCCGGACCGTGCGCGGCTACTCGAGCCGTCGTCGTTTCGAGTCGCCGTCGACTCCGTTCGTGTGCGGCGCGTCGGGGCCGTTGGTCGTATCGTCTTGCTGGACAGCCCATGCGGCACCCTCGGTTACGCCCTCAAGTACGGTACGGCCGACCAGTTGAACCAGTTCACGCTCGATCTCGTCATCCGTCATATCCGGGCGCTCGTTCCGTAGCGCCTGCGCACGTTCCAGGAGCGTCCGCGTCATTTCTTCCGAGAGTGCTCCTGCAAAATGCTGCGTCTGCTCGCGAGAGTCCTCATCTCCGGGCACTTGTGGTGCGACAATTCGAGATCCGGGATGCGTGAGGGAGAGCAGGTAGGTAGCAACGTCGGGAAAGTCTTCAGAGAGATGGTCGGCGGGCGTGAGGCCTTCGCGATTGCGATGTGCGGGGTCCGCCCCATGCTCAATGAGCCAGCGCGCAACTTGAATCGACTCGACAGTATAGAGGGGTGTGTCGCCATCGTTGTCAGCAATGTTCACGTCACCTCCTGCAAGACACGGTCAAGGATGCTGCAGGTGTGCTGGGAGTGTATGCACCTCGCTGTACGAGGTAGTCCAGGAGGTCTATGTGCCCGTAGGAGGCCGCAGCATGCCTGAGCGCGTCTCAGCGCCTAGTGGACGGGATTTTTGGGCGTCTACTACATTGGTGTATATGTATTTTCGTCTTTTGCATTCGGCGAGACACCGCCAGCGATGAAGTCCTGTAACGATACTTGAGCGATGGGAGGGCGACTGCACGTTTCGCAATACCTTGACCGCATCGATGTGGCCATCGCTGGCCGCAATCCAAATATTTTCTGGGGGTTGCGGCATGAGTGGAGATGACGAGCAAGCTTTAGATTTGAAACGTGACCGGAAACTAGCCGCTGAGCCGCGCTCGGGCTTGGTCTGGTTCACGACTGGGAGTCCCACTCGCGCAAGCCTCGTAAAGGGCGCCGGCCAGCTATTTACTCTACGACCACTCTCCTTACTCCCCCACTCGCCATGTACCACCACCACCACCCAGCCAGGCCTCTCAACGGCCGCGCGCGCTACCTCCAGCCCCAGCCAGCCAGCTCGTCGTCGCAGGCAAAGTCCCTGCCCCGCGTGGGCCAGACTCGCTGCTGTGAGTCCCAGCTCTCGATCGTGCGCAGTTCCCAGCTGATCGACTCGCTCGCAGACTGGGCGCTCCTCTCCCACGAGCTCGAGTTTCTCTTCCTCGACCCCGTGCTCGCGCACCACCTCGGCCCCCAGAAGGACGGGCTCATGGGCAGATCGCTGCTCGAGTTCGTCCACCCCGACGAGCGCGACAGCGCCGCGAACGATCTCGCCGGCGTCCTCGAGTCCAAGACCCTGCACGGCTCCGTCACCAGGTTCGCCCCGCTCACTGGCGCTGAACTAATGCTCACCTGGCTCGTCCAGGATGCGCTATTGTCGTCTGAGCAAGATTCGCAAGCTGCTCGGCTTCAAGGGCGTCCCCGACGTCCCGCCCGTCATGACGCCCGTCTTCTACGACGACAGCTACATGGCGTGCGACCTCGTCATCAATCTCGCCTCAGACGGTCTGGTTCTGTGCTTCATACACGCCGTCGTCGGTGAGCGCCACTACCGCCTATCAGCGACCGCCACCTCACACAACCTTCACAGACATTACCCCGCAAGACAACGACGAGGTCCAGCGCACCGAGTGGACAAACTGGTGCGGCACCTTGGCGGGCGGAATCGCACCGGACGTGCGTAGACAGTCCCCCTATCCGCATGTCGCACCCGCTGACAGATCCTTCTCGCACAGCTTGCCTCCTTCCTGCACCACCAGCTCGATCGCATCCTTGCGCCACGCAACGGCAACCCGTACGACCGCGTGTTTCAGATTCTCGACAACGCCCAAGAACGCGCTGTCGTCTTCTCGTGGCCTCCCGAGGTCAATCGGGAGGACTATGCTCGACTCGCTCATGACATTCAGATGCAATTCAACCCGCCGCCCGGCGAGTCGGACGTCAAGCACGCGCCCGACAATGGTGCAAAGACGAGCTGTACGAGACGGTACAAAGCGCAGCAATGGCTCGTGTTCCGCGACGGCCTTGAGAGAGAGGTCGAGAGTATCTTTATTCCGTATGGTACGAAAGTTTACAGCTGTCCTGACCCGGCGCGCTCAACGATTCTTCAGGCTGTATCATATTCGCTTGTCACAAAACCGTCAACGTCCGCACTCCATCGCAGCCCCCCGCACAGCAGCAGCCACAGAACATGCAACAACAGCAGCAGTTTTACTTCGAGCATCCGCAGGGCCAGTCCGTATTCGCCAACAATGGCGCGATGGAGCCCTGGGCGAACGCTTTCCCTCAACCTGCGGCGTCTGGGTCCGCTCAGTGGGCGAACCAGCCTCTACCGAACCCGACGCTGCCGTTCCCGCCCGGCTCGAACAACACGCTGGATGGTACGGCCAGTCCGGAGAGCCCGACGCACAGTACTGTAAGCGCCGCGAGCAGCGGGTCGTTGCTTCCCGACGTGCCCGCGCCCCGTCCGAAGAACGACGACGGCGCGACCGGGAGCGGCGGCGGTCGGAGCGGCGGCGGGCGGTCAGCAGGAGGAAATCCGCCTTCAGGCGTTACCAAGTGCAGTAATTGTAGCATCAAGTCCAGCCCTGAGTGGAGGAAGGGGCCCAGCGGGAAGAAAGATCTGTGTAATGCGTGCGTTCGTCTTCATTTCGTCTCGCCTTCTGTCCCCTGACGCTGTTGGGCATGTTTAAGTTGTGGATTGCGTTTCGCGCGGAGTCGCGCTAAGCGGGAAGGGCACCCGATCCAGCGGCGGAAGAAGGACAAAGAGGGCGCCGCGGGCCCGTCGCGGACCAAGAAGTCAAACTCGCCAGCGCGCGTCCCGAGTGCGGCCTCCTCCTCGTCGGCCGTGTCCAAGTCCGATCCGCCCCAGCAGTGGCTGGATCCAGCGCTCGCTTTCGCGGCGTCGAACCCGATGCTCGCTGCAGCTGCCGCAGCAGCGCAGGGTTATCTTCCACCCGCACCGCAGGACGCATATCACTTCCAGCAACAGCAGCAGCAGGCGCAAATGTACGGGCAGCAGTTTCAGCAGCAGCAACAGCACCATCCGCACCAGGCGCTGAACCTGTTGAGTTCGGCGTCTTTCGAGCGTGCAGCGGCGGCCGAGCAGGAGAAGGCGGGAGGCGGTAACTCTGGGCAGCATGACAAGAGCCCTGGGCCGCCGGTGTATGTGCAATGACCGTCTCTTCCTATCCTCTTTGGCCTGGCGCCGCGCGCTTCTACCTTTTCTTCCATCCATCCATCCACGATTTCGACTACTCTACCAACTCAAGAAAACAGTAACAGTCGTGATTATTTGGGGTTGCTTCCGTTCTTTATGCGGCGCATACATATTCTCTTTATCCCGTTCCCCTTGTCCTATTCCTTTCTTTATCCTCTCTCTATATCGTCCGGCTCGGGTTGTCTGTATACTGTACTATCTGCCTCTCTCTCTGTCCGTCTCGCTCGTCTCTATCCCAGGCAAAGATCCTGGGCTTGCGCCGCCGTCGAAAGTACGCCTATCCCTCTCAGATACATCCCTCTGCTAGTTGCAAAATACATTCCCATTTCCATAGACTGAAGTCCAGTGAAACGTTAACGTCCGACGCCCACTCCTGTGGCGATATCTGTTTGGTTGTTTACTCCCGCCCAACAGCGCGGTGTTTGGACTAAAATTGCCAGTTCGAGACGCAAGATTCGCAAATTGCAAACTCATTTTGAGATTCGCGCCTCGATCGCGTGTGATTGCTTGTGCAGGAACACGGTTGACAACGCGTCCCTGAGAATCTCAGAAATCAGATCGGTGCAAGATCGACGTCGACGGTGTTATGACACGACGCGTCGCGACGCGATCGAGCGGTGAGCGCTGATCGCACACAGGACATGTTGAGCGTGCACTGCGGACAGGTGGAAACCCGTTGATGGAGAATACAAGATGCGCTGTTGTGGGAATTTTGGTGAGGCAGTGATAGGAGAGACGTGGGGAAGTGCCGCTGGGAGTGGAATTCCATGTGTTACCCCCGGGCCTGTGCTCGTCGACATTCGCCCGCCAATCATCATCATATCTACGATACGATACTCTGTCTCCCGTTGACAACACTGGCCCCTGACATGGGGTCGTCCGGGCCGAGTAATAGAAGTGCGTAATGACAGTTCACTGTTGTGAGAATTAACTACGGAGAATTTGTGTACTGTAATGAAGATGCAAGTGTACTGCCCTCTCCGTCAGTACCCGTGCTGGGTGAGCCACGCGTGTATCTTTGCATAGAGATCCTGCGCTGCAAGGTGAAAGTTGACAGAGTGTCCCGCGTTCTTGATGACCGCTAAAGTGACGGATATTTATCAGACTTGTGGAGGGCGAGATAGAAAGTTAGCATACCGTAATCAACGCTGTTGGCAGAGGGATAGTATTGCGCCTCGTTCTTTAGGTTTGCACAGCCCGGCTCGAGGCAGGCCACAAGGTCGTCCTCGCCATTGACGGTCAGGACGTCGCCAGTGAACTTTGGCGCCGGGATCGGCGCTGCAGAAGTCAAGAATTCTCCGAGCGCAACAGTGTCCTTATGCGCTTCGTCGAACGCAAGCGCCGCGGGGTCAAAGGAGCCTTCAACGCCGTAGAATGCTGCTGCGCGCGTGGAGGCGTTCGCAGTACTCAGATAATCCGACGCGAGACCTCCAAAACGAGCGGGACCAATCAGGTTGGCGGGACCCATTCCTGAGAGTGCTGGAAGGTCGATATCGGAGAGCTTATGCGCATACTACCCAAAATCCATAGTATCAGTTTAATCTCTCTTATAGAAGCAGAAGCATGGACGCACCCCAGTCAGGACAACAGCATCCAAGAGCTGAGGCTCTGCTGCAACCAGGCTGTTGAGAATCACGCTACCGAGTGAATGTCCCACTCCAACTATGGTGTCAAACCCGCGGTGTGCGCCAGAGATGCGTCCTGCACGCGAGAGACGGATGATTTCGGCCAGCGTAGCGACGTCCAACGGGGTCTGCAGGACGTTCATGGGATCCGGGTGGTCACTCGCGCCGTAGCCTGCAGACATTGTCCAGTAAGCCTCTGCAGCGTGAAGATAAGCGGGAACGCCACGCACCGATACGGTCCATGTTGAGAGTCGCATATCCGCGGGCTGCTGCGTAGCGTACGTAGCTGTAGGTTTCAGGCTCAAAGCCTGCGTCCATGTAATCCACTCCATACGTCCCACCGTGTAAAAGAGTCTGAAGCGTTCCAGCCCTGGAGGGTACCAAGACGGTGGGCTCGCAGAAGCGAAGATGGACATCGAAGGTCCCAGAGACAGGGATGGTCGCGTTAGGAGGCGGCGTTCCGGAACTCAGGTCGAAATTGGTGGTAGAAACCGTGAGGCTCGCGATCGAGTCTGTGCACTGTGGGGTGCGCAGAGCAGGTAATGCATGGCCGAGGGTCGCGAGAGCGACAAGCGACAAGAGACGGGAATGCATGTCCACGAAAAAAAGGGCGTGCTTCGTCGCTTATGTATCAAATGGAGGTGGCAGAGGCTGAGTCAGACATGGAAAACTTTCCAGACGAGACGGCTTCTTGCACGAATGATGCAGCGGCGAAGCACGGCGCCTTCGCTTCGCGTTTTCCAAATCGGACAACGAGGGGAACCGCGGTCCATAGGCTGCGCAAGAGATGAGAGCGTATGTCGAGTGTGTGAGACCTCTCACTGTGCCGGTCGTCTTCAGCTTTGAACGCACAGTCTTTCGGTAGCTCGCCGGCCTGACGCGTCTAGCGGGACGAGGCCGTGAGCTGCGGGCATTACTCAGCCGTCAACTTGAAGTTATTCGATGACAGTTGCAAGGACGTGCCTCGCGATGCTTCGGCAACACGAGAAGAGAGACCGCATCAAGGTCCCCGACATGGATGCGGAACATGCGAGGAACAGATGTGGCTCGAACTTGAGAGTCGTTGCAGTCGTCGAGGAGCAGGCTTCAAAACGTTGATGATTGAACTACATCTCGATTTTGGTCTACAACAAGCTGTAGACCTCGCGAGATCCAAGGAGGAGTCAACTAATCAAGTTAGAAGCTATCCGCTACGTGCAATTTGGTGAAATGTCTGCTTACCCCGTCACCTCCGTCTTGCACTCCACGACCGAAGAAAACGTAACCAGGGATGTAGCGATCTACAAATCCCTTGACCTGGTCATCAGACATCCCCACGCCGCCATTTCGAGATTTCATGTGATGTTCTTGCTCCAAACGCCACTTGTACACCAGGTCGTATTGACCAGGAGGGTCAGGCGTGATCTGAAAGTCGTGTGGCAGTAAGAACAGGAGAACGAAGACTGGATTCCCGTAATGCGAACCTGTATGAACGCAGAGAAGATCGGGTACCACTTCGACGCGTACTCCTTCAGAAACTCGTTGATTTCGCGCACTTCCGTAGGAGCGTTGACAGCCTCTAACGCCTCGTTCGAGAGCGGATAGAATCCCATGCACCAGCCCTCCACGACTACAACGTCCAAAGGAAGTTGGACTTCAATAGACTTCACACGATCCCCTTCGCCGCCGTGAAGGGACTTGTCGAACACCGGCAAGCTAGCCTCGCCGTCCGCCTTACTCAACGCCTCAAACGTGCGCACGCCGAGCTCCACATCATGTGTCCCCGGCTGCCCGCGTCCGGCGAGGAGCTTGTTACTGGGGTGCTCGCGGGCGACCCGTACGAGATCCGCGTGCGGCAGGTACAGATCGTCGATGGACAGCACCGCGGCGCGAATAGGGGCCAGCGCCTCTGGGAGACGTGCGCAGAGGTAGGACTTGCCGGAGCCTTGCGGGCCCTGCAAGCCAACGAAGAGCGGGCGCTTGGTGGTTTGAGCGAGACATTGCCGTATGTGTGCGGCGGCGAGGTCTATCTTGGAGATCATGGGGGACGAAGTCAAGCGACGTGCGGCGAAATCCGCGCCTTGCCTTCCGACGTTGACCACCTCCGGGCCGGCCGCGACGACGGCGCGTAGCCAGGCTCTTCAAGGTGGCCACAGCGACATCTCTGCTTCGTATTCGCTTTCACTCGACTCTCCTTTCCTGTTCCCGTCTTATCGTCCGATTCTACGTTAAAAGAGCCTGGAGCTCATGCCTGTCCATGATCCCAACAAACTTGTGGACACGTCAATGCTGCTTAACTGGTCGTTATCTTCGGAGTCGATGTCGATCTACGTGTTGGAATGGCTTTATAGCGGGGTCTAGGGTCGACGGCGACTGTTCAGTGGTCGTGCGCTTTCACGCTCAGACGGCTCCAACATGGGGCTCCAGCTCAGAAACAGTCAGTTTCCTCTCGCTATGGACATGAAAGACTCACTGTATGAAGTCTCAAGTTACGCGCTCGTCATTGTTGGCTTGAACGCTCGTGGCTGCACGGCCTACCCTTCTCGTCTTCCCGTTCACGACAGGGACGCTGCTACGATACTACTTGCGAGGTAATCTCTGTGACTTACCGCGCTGTAGCTCTCCCTGCAGACTACTTGAGGCTTGTCGACGTCATTGTCATCCGCGCCGCGCTCGTGGCCGAGCCCTCTTCGCCTCCGACCCTGGGCCATCGCGCGCGCAGGATAACCGCCTGCGGCTTGATAACGGCATTCATCTTGCCCTGTATTCGCCGGACCTCCTTTCATCATGTGGTTACGAAGGATGCGAGCTCGACCCTCAGCGCGCCCTGTTGATTGTCGCGCCGCGCGCGCATTGAGCGTGTTACGACGCCTACTCGCCTGCGCTGAGGCAGCGCCTTGACCAACTCTTCGTGCTCTAGAGCCGGCCATGCATATGATGCATGTCTGTGCGGCGCAACTCGGCGACAGCACCCCAGAACTCTTCGAGCATAATGGATCGCGTTACCCTTGTGATTTTAGAACATTGTAGATATCTTAGACATACGAAATCACATACTTGATGAGTTGATGACGAGGAATGACTCGATATGTTGAGCCGGACGAGGCCGGAATCGCATCTTGTCTCTCACCACAGCGTGACCTTCATTTCGCGACCCTGAAGCCTGCCCGTAGTCGCGCCCACGCTCTGAGTGCTATATAACGCGTGAACAAGTCAAGTCGAAATGTCAACATCTTTACCAGCCCCCGGTACGCTGCTGCAGACTTCGACGAGCGCTGTGGCTGATCTACGAGCTAGAACTCACTCTGGATGCCGATCATAATGACCACGGTGGTGATGGAAGTCGTGCGGATGGTGATCAGCCAGGTGGTGAAGGACGCGAGCTCGGCGGCGGTGGACAAGGCGACGAAGCCCAAGCCGGAGCGCAAGGGCAGCAAGGAGAAGCCCCGTCCGCCGCGCAGGTCGAGCACGATGTCGGTCAAGGCGAAAGTCAACGTGAAGGCCAACATCTCGCTCAGCCTGGGAACGCCCCCAGAAAAGCGACGGTGGTGGTGAGCCAGCCGCACCACGACGACGACTCGGACGACGAGAAGCCCAAGAGCGAGGACGGCGACGCCGAGAACGGCGACTTTCTCGAGGACTTCCCAGACGACACGCCCGTGAGCACTGTTGGGTCTGTGTTCAGATTATGCTCTAATATCTTGCTAGGAACTTGAACTCGTCCATTGCCGTCTATCGTCGACTTCGACGCTTCACTTGCCGAGATTCGCTCCCTATCTTAAACGACTATGTCTGCGCCAGAACCACCTCACCACCCTCGACCCCGCCGACTGGGAGTCGCTCGCTGAGCTCGAAGAGCTCGACCTGTACGACAACCAGCTCAAACACGTTGGCGATGTGCTCAGGAACATGACCAAGCTCGAATCGCTCGACTTCTCCTTCAACCTCTTCCGCTCTGTCCCTGCATCTCTCTCCCCGTTGACCGCGTTGCGCTCTATCTATTTCGTGCAAAACAAGATCGCACGGATCGACCATCTGTCGACATTCACATCGCTCAAGACGCTCGAGCTCGGTGGCAACCGTATCCGGAAGATCGAGAACCTCGATGGCCTCGTCAGCCTCGAGGAGCTCTGGCTCGGGAAGAACAAGATCTCGAAGCTCGAGGTACGTCATTGCCTCGCGTCTGCCACCGCACTATTGCTCACGCACGGCCAGAACCTCGAAGCGCTGAAGCGCCTACGCATCCTCTCCATCCAATCGAACCGAATTACGAAGCTCGAGGGCCTCGATGAGCTCGAGAGCCTCGAGGAGTTCTACATCAGCCACAACGGGATCGAGCGTATTGAGGGGCTCGACCATAATCTCAAGCTCCGCACGCTGGACGTGGGAGCGAACCGCATAACCGTGCTCGAGAACATCGCGCATCTGTCTGCCCTCGAAGAATTATGGGTATGTCCGCGACGGTCCCATTGCACTTACGTCGCGCTGACCAGTATTGTGCGCACAGGCAAATAATAATCAAATACCCGACTTGAGCGGGCTGGGTCCGCAGTGCGGCAACCTGAAGAGCCTCGAGACGATATACTTCGAGCACAACCCGGCGCAACAGTCGGACATGGCGAACTATCGCCGGAAGGTGATCTTGGCGCTCCCCCAAGTCAGGCAGATCGACGCTACGTAAGTCGTTTTCTTTGTTCTCTCCTACCCAGTAGAACGCTGACACTCTCCTACAGCTACGTTCGTTCATGAGCGAGGAAACGAACCTGGGCGGATGTACTCTGTACTCAATTGTATTGTAAGATAAAGGTTATAGCATCGCGATCATTGACGGTTCCTCTTGCGGCTTGGCGTCCGGTGTGTGATAATGCGCATCGATTTGGGCGATTAACTCTCTTGAGCGAACGAGCGAGGCACAGGGTTCCTGCACGGTCAGGGTTGCGTGCCGGACGCGTCGGACTCCGTGGGCTCCGTCTCTTCTTGTTATCCCGCCCTGATCCGCGGACCGGTGCAAAACGTCTTAAATGTCGCGGTAGGTTGGCGGCCAGCATACTGCCTGCATCCTTACCATGTCCGTCACTGCGAACGTGGAAGAGTTTCTGGCAAAGTCATACGATATCGTCATCGTCGGCGCGGGGACTGCTGGCCTCGCTTTAGCTGCAAGGCGCGCTTGTTCAGGTCTCCTCTTGCGTCCCTGACACCTGACATGTAACCTCGCCCTGCAGATTATCTGAGGATCCGCGCATTCACGTCGGCGTGTTGGAAGCTGGCGATGATAAGAGGGATGATCCTGTAATCTCGTCTGGTGGTGCGTCTTACATGCTCTGTCTGCATCGGTGACTTACTCGATAACGCGGCTGCACAGGCGGCTGGATCCACACCGCGGTCGATCCAAAGAATTTCTGGGGCTTTTCGACCACGCCTCAAGAGAATCTTCGCGTACCAGGTCAAGCAGAGGGTCGGGTTTTGGACTTGCCTCGGTACGTGCTCAAATGTAATCCGTCGTGAGTACGTCTGAACCAGCCCTCAAAGTGGAAAGCTCTTTGGAGGAAGTAGCTCTATCAACGCTGCAACTTGGACAGTACGTTTGCTACTCGCATCACAAGTTGGAGTCTGACCACACACTGCAGCGTGCGGCGAAGCCGGAGTACGACGCTCTCGAGTCAGTGTTCAAGAACGAGGGCTGGAACTTTGACTCGCTGCTGCCGTACTTCAAGAAATCGCACACCCACACGCCCGCTCCTTCCAAACTCTTCGGCGACGACGGAACACCGAAGCCAAGCCATGGCACTGAAGGTCCTATCAAGGTACTGGCAAAATTGTACGGTTCCTCGCGTTTTACTCACGCAACGGCCGGCGTGGCAGACATCGTGCAACTGGTGGCAGTCCCCCATCGCGGAGCCGTTCGTAAAGAGCCTTCAGGCGCTGTCGCACAAGGTCAACCTTGATCCTGATGGCGGTAACGCGAATGGGATCGTCAACCTCGCTCGTTCTATCGACCCCGCGACGTCGAAGCGCTCGAGTGCTGCCTACACATACTTCGCAGAAGCTGCTGGTCGGCCGAACCTTACAGTTCTCACTGGCGCGCTTGCGTGCGAGGTAATCTTTCAAGAGAGTGCAAAGGGGCTTATTGCGGACGGCGTCAAGTTCCGCGTTGGCGATGCAGTTCACATCGTCGCTGCGAAGAGGGAGGTCGTGCTGAGCACTGGTAAGCCCCACATTACCCGCCATACCCTCTACCCTGAGCGAATCAACAGGTACATATCAGACTCCTCAGCTCTTGGAGCTTTCGGGGATCGGACTCAAGTCGGTGTTGGAGAAGTTCGGCATCCCAGTCAAGATCGAGCTCCCGGTCGGCGAGAACCTTCAGGTCCGTTCACATTATTATGACACATGTTGCCAATGCTCAGTTCCACATATAGGAACATCTCAGTGTGCAGTTGATGTATGAGTTCAAGGACTCAGAGACACTTCAGAGCGTCCTCGGCAAAGGGCTTGATCCTGAGCACGTTGGCAACCCTGATACGAAGCGCTTCCCGTACGCACCGTTAGCTCCCAAAGTCGTTACGTACTGACACTGGTACACTATAGCCCTCAAAACAGTGTCACAGGCGGACCGATTCTTACCTCGAGAATGAAGGACTTGCGCCCGGCCAACTCCTCGGCTGCCGACTTCACCAGGCTGGTCGCACGTTTGGACGAGCTCATCGCGTCCCGTGACATCTCGCCCCTCAAGCGCGCCCAGCTCGCCTTACAGCGCGAATGGCTGACTAACGATGGTGCTGGTGTGACCGAAGCTAAATTCATCCTCGCCGGTATTCCTGGCACGATCGGCCTTCCTACGCCCACGGGAACGTTTATGCTCTGGATCCCAATATGTCATGCAGTACGTGGGCTGCTCACTCATGGAAGCATGCTCACAGATAGATACAGCATCCCTCGAGTCGCGGTTCTATTGTACGTCAGTCTATCCAGCTGGTCAGCGAAACCTCACGCCGAATTCGCAGCACATTAACAGCACAGATCCAGCAGCTCACCCCGCTATTGACCTCGGGGTTATGGACGAGTACGGTGGGTGTTAATCCAGACGTTTACCATTATCTCACTTGCGTGGCAGATCTTGAATCCTGGGTCTGGATGTTGAAGTTTGCAGACAACGTCGTGAGGACTGAGCCTCTCGCCTCTCTCGTCAAGCATCAACCTCCCCGTACGGACGACGAATGGCGAGCGTGAGTAATAGCGTGCTTCTTCGCACGTCTGTAAACGCTAACATGACCCGCAAGCCTCGCCACCTCTACCGCGGGAGTAATGTTCCATCCCGTCGGCACGACACCAATGTGCCCACGGGCGATGGACGGCGTCGTGGACTCGCACCTGAAGGTCTATGGGACGGTAAACCTCAGAGTAGGCGAGTGTTGTAGCGTATGATTCACCATCCTCACTGACCGTTTGAATCAGTGGATGCAAGTATTTTCCCGCTCCAACTCGGCGCAATGCCTCAGGCGACCATCTATGCTGCCGCGGAGAAGGTTCGTCAGAGTTCTTGGGGTCTCTGTCGTAACTAATTCGAATCCTTCTCCAGGCGGCCGATCTCATTAAACTCGAACTTGTGTGATGATAAAGTTGTGAATTGCTATCTTCGCTGCATTCGATAGTCTTGAATCAATTATTAATACTCCGTCAACGCCATGCGTGTAGCACAAGTATTCAGCCGCATCTAGAGCATCAGATTCAGAGCACCCTTACAAAGCTCGCTGCTCCACTGACCTACTGCACGCCTGAAAGCTAGAGTGTGTTACAGCTACAATGGCTGGCTCTGTCTCAATAGCGGGCAGCGGCTGGGTCCAGGACGAGAAAATCAGACTTTGCAGGAAGAGAGCGTTTGAGAGCGTTTACGGATCGGACTTAGCCGATCCCTTCTTGCTCTCAACAATCACCTTCCAAATCCTACTATCCGTGGCCATGGTTCACATACTCAAAAGAGGTGCGGGTTAGTTCTTTTACCTTACTCATGCTCACTTTCCTTCCCAGGATCCGAGGATGCAGGGTCCCAGCCGGTGGCTTTGCCAGAGTGGGGAAATGTCCGATTGACCGGTCTACGCGAACGTCTTTGGGACTTCGGCCTGCGATGGGCTCTTCTGACTCGCCCCATACGCTCCAACGTTCACCGCCTTGACCAGCGTCATGTCTTGAAATGGATTGACACTCCAACGGAGGCGTTGACCATGGACTTCGTCGCCAAAAACACCACTATACCTATCCCTCGCGTCTACGAGACGATACGGCACGAGGGCAGATATGCTGTTATCATGGAGCTTGTCGATGCTTCGGACCGAACATGGCAACATCTGTCTCGCAATACGAAGATCGATATCGCGAAGCAGCTCGGCGGGTTCATTGCTCAACTACGCGCACTCGTCCCTCCTCATCCTGGTCGCGTGGAGTGCGTGGACGGTTCTCCATGTCGCGATCCGAAGCTCAATATCGCGCTTCCCGCTGGTACAGTAGAAGAGTTTCACGCCGCACTGGGCCACGACCTTGTGCGGGAAGCGGAGGGTTTCCCTGACTGGATACCGCTCCGTCCTGCCTTTAAACGCATTCACGGGCGAAACTACAGGACCATGCTCAGCCATGCAGACCTAAATTGGCACAATATGTTGATACGCGACGGCAAGATCGTCGCTATCTTGGACTGGGAGAGTGCGGGCTGGTACCCTGAATATTGGGAGTACACCCGCCTCAACTTGTGCTGGTATCTCGAGCCAGCCTTTTGGGAAATGCTGCAGCCTCATCTCACGCTGTACGAAGACGAGCTGGCTGCTGACCTCGCTCTGGGTGGCGCATTCATGTCCTAGTAAGTCCCCGCCTTCCAGCCAGGCGAATCACTAGTACTGAACCCACAATTACAGTTATTGACACGCATATTTCCAGTCACTATGAGCCTCGAATGATCAAGTACACAAGGATGACAACGAGAAGCACATATGTACGACACAAAAAGTCCATAACCCCTATGCCCCGTACGTCAACGAAACCGCCGCGCAGTCCGCACAGAGACCCTTGAATTAGAGTTCGCCAGCGCCTCGCTCCAATTCATAGTCCGTGGAACTTGACTCGGCGATGCTGCGCCAGGTAGCGGCGGCCGGAATCCGCTACGTTCCAGGATGAGGCCCTTGAAGAGCAGTTCGTAGAAGACCCAAGCGCTCCAGAGGAAACGACGGTGTGCAGGAGGAGATGCGGGCACATGCGTCTCGAAGCTGACGAGTCGCTCCACGCCGAGCAACACGCGCCCTCTGCCTCCAACGGCACGTCTGACCGCTGCGGCTTCAGGTTCCGTGAGGTCTGGGAAGGTGACATCTGTAATGCTCGGGCGGGCGAGTACGAAGTTGGCAAGATGCTTCGCGATCCTCCGTTTCCGTTCTGTGACGGCGGCTGCAGTGGGCGGTTCTGTCCCAGCAGCGAGCGGCGGCTCGGTCCACGACGAGAGGAAATCGGAGTTCTCCAGGCGGAGAACTTCGAGTTTCGGTAAGAGGTCCGGGTTGTCGAGCCATGTGCGGCTGACAAGATGTGTGGCAGGATTAGTCGCCGAGCCCAAGTCGCAGCGAATCCCGAGCGCGAGTACTCTAAGCGAGGGCGAATGCCGTTCGATGAAGTCGGACAGTGCCTCTGAGTCGATCCCGCGCAATGCCATCTTGTAGACCTCGAGGTTACGCAGTGCTGGGAACGCAGTGCGTTTGGGTGGAGGCGGAGGCGGAAGGCTCGGGTCCGCTGGAGGCGGTGGAGTGTAGGCGATGAGGGTGGCGAAGCCGAGAACGCGGACTAGGCAGAGGTTCTCTAGCGTCGCTTCGCATGCGAGAAGCAGCGGGGTCCAGGGAGTACGGTCTCCGCCTGATGCGAAGGTTACTCGACAGTCGAGGTCGTGAAGGTTCACCGTCGTCAAGTTTCGCGCGAGAGATGCATCCGGCAGCTTGGCAGAGGATAGGCAGCATATAAACATCTCCCGCAAATGCGGTTTCCTGTCCATGAGAAGAGACCAGACATTTGGGGGTATCTGGTTCTCTCTGTGAGCGGCAGTAACTCCGTCCTCCGCGGCCTCGTCCGAGTGGTCGGGTTCTGCTTCGTGTTCGTTGGTGCTATCGCTGAAACGCCTCCGGTTCAGCGTGAGCTTCCTAGGCACAACTTTACCGAGAGATGACCAGCGCAACCCGTTGCCCTTCTGCGGCTTCACGACGGGCGGAAGGGCGTCGAGAAGGAACCATGAGACGTGTCGACGAAGAAAGACGGCGTGAACGTTGTTGAGTTGGGGAAGCAAAGCCTGGAGCATGTAGTGAATGACATGCGGAGCCGGTGCCCCGCGGTTCGGGAGTTCCTCGTCGATATACCGATTGCACGGCACGGTGTCGTGTTCCAGTTGCTCGCGCGATGGAATTGTAGGCTCCAAAGGCTTGGCAACGTCGTCGAGCACTACACGTAAGACAGACGTGCGCAAATGGTGAGACGATGGTTCCAGCAGGCGCGAGAGCCAGGGAACGAGCCTATCCTGCGCGTCTGGGACGAATGGGATAGGCAGCGTGCGAGCGAGCGTTAAGGCCGCGCAGTCGGCGAAGACTCGCGACGTGAGTGCAGCTGTGGGCAGGTCGTATGGCCATTCGAGGTAGGAAAAGATCTGTAGCAGCAGCTCTGGCGGGAGCATGGTCGTCGTGCAAGATGATCGGCGTCAACGCGGTTGTAGTCGGGCTTTCAATGCTTGGGGCAAATTAGACCCGGTACTGGCGTTGCCGGACTCAAGCTCATCTCTGTACCATGTCTGAACCTGACCTGAGTAAAGGTGCCGCACCGGAACTCCCGCCGCCGCCGTCGCGCGTTCTCCAGCTGTCTACGCTGCTGTGGGAGTGGACCGGTCCAGACGGGCCGACCACCGTCGTCGTCGACGGCGAGGGCCCAGACGAGAGACCAATAGGCTAGTCTTCCTCGCAGACTCACCGACAATATGTAACTCTTTTCCATCCATCTAGGTCGATATTCTGCCGGTCCTTCCACTCGCATTGCCTTGGACCTCGAATCACCATGGTCGCCCGAGCATTCGGCTTTCGTCTATAACCTGCCTGAAGCGCAGCCATCCTTGACTTTGCGATACACTCGCCGCACCTTCGTTGGAACCGTTTCTTCGGACGTCACGTACTATGGGACCATCGCAGGCGTCTACTCGCAAGCCACTTCAGAAACGATTGGTCCCAAGCTATGTGTTCATCGCGTCGACGCAGACCCGTTCCCCGAAACGCTCGAGCCCGTTGAGGGTGTGAAGTTGAAGCGTGGACCAGGCCCGCCCTTCGAATTCATCGACTTTGACTGGGTCTATGACGGTGTGCCGCCCAGCGGGATTGGAGAACGTTCACGTGCGCTGAATATCGATGTGCCGGACTTACCTGGCCAGAACGAGGACGACTTGGAAGAGTCGACGCACGACGACGATGACGAGATTGAAGAGGACGGTAGCGAGCTCCGTGGATGGTCGGGCGACTGGGTTAAGACCTTGCTGGAGCGGCGTGAGCGAGGAGAAGATGTCGGTTCGCGGACGGAAGTCAAGTGGTGTAGCATCGGACAATTACAGTTTGAGGGCTCCAAGTGGGTTGATACTCGGCTTTGGGGCGTTGAGATCGAGTTCGAAGTGAGTAATGGTTACTTCGCAACGATTTGACGCGCAAGCTTACGCGCGCAGGCGCAGGATTTTGAAGAACACTGGCCTGACAGGGAGACTCCTGCCGGAAGGCGATACCTCGAAGGCTATACTGTAGTCGCCACAATCAAGCGCTTCTTCATCACACCGGAATGGTACACGGACGCTGCAGATGAAGGGGCGAGTACCTGAACTTAGCCTGCCACATGAGACATTTCTTGGGTTTGTATGTGACTATCTTGGTCGTGTAAATTAATCAACCCAGTGTACGAATGCTTGCGCGAGTCTCGAACTTATTCATCGTACAATGCCTGACCCGGGTGCAGTGGCTTGCGCAACGCCAGCCAGGAACAGTGTGCTTCGGGAGAAGGACATGCGTTGCACGGATCGTGTGTCTCCGACGCTGTGGGTGGCGTCAAATGGAACCGTGCACGGTGCTGATACTCTGGTGCGACGACAACACGTGACTTTGTGATGCTTTGTTTGAGAGCGCTGGATAATCTTGGAGCGTAAGGACAACTCTTTGCGAGGAAGCTTGCACAGTCAGTCCCTTTCGCCGTAGTGCTTCGACAACAGATAGAGCGCGCCGGTTAAATATACGCGAAGCTAGGATAGGTAAGATTCAGAGCCCCTGGACATGAAGAGTCCGCGTATAGATGGTCGTGGTAAGAGGATAAGATGCGACGCGCCACCGGCAGCAGCCGCAAAATCTCTGGACCTGCTTTACGCACGCCGCGCTGTCGATGTCGTCGAGCTCAGAGGACGAAGCGCCCGAGACCGTGTCGCGCGCAGCGTCACGCGCACAGCTGGCCGCGCAGCAAAAGGATAAACGGGCGTTCGAGCAGGCCGAGCGCGACTCGCGAAAAGCGAAAAATCGCTCACGCGCAAAGCAACAGCAAGAGCGCACCGAGCAGAATAGCGCCGCCGCCCGCATGGAGCGCGCCATGCGCGACGCTGCCGAAGATAATGATCATGATGAAGACGAAGAAGACGAAGGCGGCGACGAGGCAGCCGGAGCCTCGGATGGCATGGACGACGACGACGATGAGGGCGGCTCCTCGGGCAGCGGAGACGAGGAAGATGGCGAAGCCGTCGGCGACGAGCACATGGATGCCGTCGACGACGACGCCAGCAACGCCGAGTCGTCAGAAAGCGACGACCTACAACCCTCGTACCTGCCGGATCACCTATTCAAGGACGCCCTGGCAGCAGCGCAGGCTCAGAAGCCTTCTTCGAAGTCTCTGTCGCGCGCTGAGAAGAAGCTTATAAAGCAGAAGGCCAAGGCACGGCGCATGAAGTCGAAGGACGTATTACTTGGGTACGCGGCATCCTCTCTCGTCGTGAATGAACACAACTCATGCTATTCGTATAGCGACCGGGCAGTGCGTATATTACCATCTTCCGTGCAAAGCGCAAGCACCGCCGCGCGACGGACTATTGCACCGTCTTCGGCGAGTACGTTCGTGCGCAAAAGCCTCCAACTCAAGAAGTCCGAGCGTAAACGGGACTGGGATCGGAAAACAGGTTCGCACCGCCCGCATTTCGAGAACCTGTGAAACTGAGTCGTATTTTCTAGTGGACATGGGTTCAAGTAGAAGCAGACACGCGCCTCTTCACAATTTCGTGCGTAGCTAGTTATAGTATTTGTCTCGGCTTTGAAGCCGAACGTTGTGGTTCAGAATGCTATCTCGCTTTCCTGGGGACTTACTCTAGCTCGTTCTACTCTTGCCCAAGCTCTCGAAAGCCATTGTTGTGGGTCAAGAGTCATCAAACCCCATGCACGTTGCTTGAAAGCGTCAGAAGCGCGATCATCCAATCAGGCATACTCATAAGGGTCATGGACTGATACTAGTACGGAGTACTGAGCCTCAAAACAGCGTACATGACATAGTAGTCGCAATGAGGAGAGACGGTCGGAAGGCGAGCTGACCATCCAAACCGCTCTCATCATCTGCTGCGCGTCGTTGGTGGACAGTCTACTCATTGGAGCAGCTACACACACACCGAGGCTGATAGCAATGACGAGAGGAGCTTGGAAGGTTCTGCCTTCGAGTCGCCACCCGTCCAAACCGCTCTCATCATCTGCTGCACAACTGTGACGCCCAAAAGCTCATAATGAGCGTGTGAGACGTGCATAGGAGTGGATAGCAGCGAGAAGAGGAGCTTGGAATAGTGAGGAGACGAGAAGAATGAGGAAAGGAACGGTGAGTTCAAGTAGGTCTTTTATAAGATCCTACTAGCGAGTCATTAGCGGCCCGTCTCGGACTCCTTATCGCGTTCTCAGGTCCTTGAGAGAGCTGTGATCGCTGTCACTGTGTCTCCGGCGTAAAGGAATGCATGTCATTGCGGCAAGTCTGGCGGGTTCTCCGGTCGACGGCTTGCTTTGCGTGTCCGGCGCACTGTCCGACTCGGATCGCCAGCCGAACCTGGCCTCCTCAACGCGTATAAATTAGGGGCGGGACCTGCACTGACAATCCTCACCTCCTCATCACCCTTTCAAGCTCCTCTTGTCACTGCTATCCACTTCTGTGCACGTCTCATCTGCTCATTACGAGCCTTTGGGCGTCACTGATGTGCAGCAGATGATGAGAGCGGTTTGGACGGGTGGCGACTCTAAGGCAGAACCTTCCAAGCTCCTCTCGTCATTGCTATCCGCCTCGGTGCGCGTGCTGCTGCTCTAATGAGTAGACTGTACGCCGGCGACACGCAGCAGATGATGAGAGCGGTTTGGATGGCGCGCTCGAGTCAAAGCTCATACTCTGCCCAAACTCTTCTGCTCCCCTGGTCTAAAATTCTGGCACTACATGTACTCGTAGTAGATGGAAGTAGTAGATGGAAGACTAGAGTTCGCACTGCAAAAAATGGATGTTGTGGCCGCCAGGCAGAGCGGGCTTTGCATCCGACATCAACGGCACAGGCTTCCGTTACAGCCGCAGTCCTTATCTCTTATCTCGTCTCTTGCTTTCCTCCCTTTTCCTCGTCTGCTCGTCCTCCCCTTTGCGCTCCAAGAACGCTGCAACTGCGCCCGCCGACTGATTCAAGAGTTTACACACTCTGATCCTTGCGTATCGACAAGTTCAAGTAGTTTGTCGTTGCCGATAAGCGGTTATGGCTCGCTTTTCCTCAGGTTTCGACCAGATTTGCACTCGTCGCTTCTTCATACAACATCCAGGGGCCTAATGACGAGTCAACTTTAGGTCTAGATTGACTCCTGGCCTCGTTATTGGGCTTAGGACTTGCTGGCACGCACATATTCTCCCACATGAACAGACGCGCGACTCTGGTTTTCGTGTCTTTGTCTGCTACCGGATACCTTACGACTCCCAGACCTCCTTCGATACCTCTTTGCTCGGCCGCCGACAACGCGGATCTTGCCCGTGACCAGCGTCTAGGGAGTACCCCACTAAACCAACATCGTCCATCGTTGGGGCGTCCTTGACATGTCGACCTCATACTTGCGGCAGACCACGCGTAGCCTCGCAGTCATTGAGGTCCAATTCGAGTAGTTGCTCACGTGAGGATGCATGCACTGCCTGGCCGTTCCCCGGCGACGCGCACTTCCCATACAGCCGCGCAGGTCTCCTTCTCTATTGCGCCAGCTGATCTTCGCATCTTTTTCGTGGCTAGGCCGTTGACTAAAGGAGCGAGCGTCCCTCGGCGCCCCTAGCTCCCGCGACGCTCTGTGCGCGTCTGATGCTTTGCGATGCGATGACGTGCCGGGCTCTCTCGATACACCTTCAATATTCCCTCCTTATGTGTCATGTTCGTGTGTTCCTGGAACCTTGGCCGTGTACTGGCTCTCGAAGTATGCGAACAAGCTCGGAAACCTTCCCAGCTCTCAGGGGCAAGGGTCCCGAGGCTCGCTTGCGGATTGCCGGCGTAGTGCTGAACTCGGTCAGGTGCAACGCCACGTCTGTGCGTTCTTGTTTCTCTCGCAACCCTGTCATGAGACCTGCCATTCTCGAACGGCTTGTATGTGCTCATCCTGCTACGATGTGGGACCATGATGCGGGCTTGACGCAACTGCGAGCTTTGGGTGCCACCGCACGATGTTGCGACGATCTCGCGATGTTGCGCGCTGCTGCCTCATTGCCTTCTGCCTCCAGTCGTCTTGCTCGCCTAAAATAACGTAGACGCTTCGCCGAATGGTGATATCCAACATGTCTTCTATTGATTTACTTGGCGGCTGGCACGTTTATGCTCCTTACTATGACTATATGTTGCGGGAAGGCTGCAGCAGCAAATGGGCGAGGTCACATGCGTCGTACTTATGTGGCGGCCAGGCAGTCATCGCCTGAGTATGATGATCAAGTCGATGCGCACGTGCAGCCTGGACGCGCGAAGTGCGCCGTGCTCGGACGCTCGCAGGTGACACTGCCGTAACGCCCTCATCCTTTGTGAACTCTGAAGAATTGGAACGTGCGAAGGCGCGAGCGGGCTCGAGCTCCTGGTTGCGCGTTGGCGTAGTTCGAAAGTGGCGCGGCTGGTGACCACGATCGACTGGTGTAGCTCGACGCATAGACCAGGGCGGAAAGTCTATATTGTTGCGTCCTGGCATTGAACATGTGACGGCAAGAATCTACACGTTCTTCAAGTTGGCTCTTCAAGCCGTGGTACCGTGAGGGCAAGGCCGTAAGCGGCTCGGACCCCGGCGGACATTCCGGCTCCCCGCTTAGCTTTTAGCGCAGGAGATACAAATTTCTCGATTTGAACCGCCTCTTCTACTGGCGTACATACCTGGATGGCGAAAGATCAAGCGTTATGTACGAATTTTTGTGAATCCTTGGGTCTTGTCTTGGGTTACGTAAAGTCGGACATCGTTCGGAGCATGGTCTCTTTCACCCCGTGACTCCTCCGAATGGTTCAAAAGCAGCGCCCCAGCGTCCTCATGTCGCGTTTTGCGCACCCTCACCATGCTCGCCATCGAGTATCCACCCGAAATTCTTTACGCTATCTGTGCCGCTGTACATGATGCAGCGCTCGCGTCGCCGCGACCTTCTCTCGACCCGCTCCGAAATGCGGACGATAGACCGCCGTCTGCACTACCATCCTCGCACCCGCCATCAGTATGGAAAACGTACATGTCGCGTCGAACACTCGCCAGCCTTTGTCTCGTGTCCAAGGCCTGGAACGAGGCCGCTCGGCCATGGCTGTGGCGCCGTGTCGAGGTGACTCTACCCCATTCGTGGATGGCGCTCGTCGACCAAGTCGCCGGTGAACAAGACGCCGAGGAGGAGCTCGAAGTGACGCCCGGGCTCATTGACCAAACGATCCGCGCGACACTGCCTGTATGCCCCGAGGACAGGGAGATGGAGCTCATCCGCTCCCTCGCGGCCATGGCCCTCCCTGACAGCTCGATACCTCCTGAGCTTCTCTCCCCTCCAGCGTCGCGCGAGCCGAGTCCCGCAAGACTGACCGTACGAGCAAAAAGCCCTGGACGATGGCGTCTCCTTCGCACCGTGACCGACGCGGTGCAACGAATAGTCGACCGCTCGCAAACGGGCTTATACGGTGCGTTGCATCACCAGCATATATCTCAAAGCTCACAAGTCAGTGTCAGTTCCCCTCCCTCGCGACACTCATCCCGGTATACACGTTCGTCATCTCGACTTCACGCACTTCCGCACGATTGGGATGCGCCGTTCCATCGGCGAGGGCGTCTTGTCCCGCTTTGTTACTTCCGACCGGCTCCTGCGATTGCTCAAGGTACGCACATCATCACGTCATTCTGCGTTTGAATTCGCGTTCTCACGTGCGCGCTGTCAAACTAAACAGGAGATGCCCAGCCTGACAGCTTTCGGCGCCACGGAGTATATGGACGGTGCTCTCACGCTGCCTGTCCTCGCTGAGTTGCTCTTTCGTGGCCCCGCGCCTGTCACTGAAGAGGAGACCACCCGTGGACGCCCCACTCGACGCGATGTGGAGCCTGCCTTGAGCGACTTGGACGCCGATGATGTCGAGCGCCGGGCCCAGTGCAAGGCTATCGAGGCACTGGACCTGTGCGGATGTGTGAGCGCAGTGTTCGTCAATGCTCTCGACGAGCTCGTTCGTACCTCCATTGCCACCGAGGCAGATGACGGCACTGTGCAAAGAATAGTTCAGATACCAGGCATGCAGCGGCTAGGCCTTCGCGGATTGGCCTCTATCCCATCACAGACGCTGAGCTCACTCGTGCTCGTCTGTCCAAACCTCACGCATCTTGACCTCTCCGGCACGCGCTGCGGCCCCGAGCTCCTGTACGCTCTCGGGCAGTCGCAGACTGTGAGGCTAAAAGCACTCGCACTCGGCCGCTGTGTGCGTCTCTCGGCAGCCTCCATCGTCGACCTCCTCGTCCACGCACCGGTTACCCTGGAGCTGACTCAGCTGTCGCTATACGGCGACGCGACATTCCCGTCTCCGCTCGAGGAGGACGATCTCGCACGAATCGTCTGCGAGGCTCCCAGCTTCTTATGCGGCAAAATGGAGTACCTCGACCTTTCTAGCACTCCCGTCACCGGCGGCATTCTGTCTCGCTTCGCTCTTCAGCCCGCCCTTCGTTCTCTTGGCCTCTCGCATATTCTTTCTCTCTCTCTCCGCGACGTGGCCGAGTTCTTGGAGAACCGCGCACCGAACACGGAGATTCTTTGCCTCGTCAACTCGACTCCCGAACTGTCTGGCGCCGGTGCCTCCAAACGCGAGGTCAACATGAGCCTGCACTGCAAGCTCGTACAACCCTTGTGTATGCCTCCCTTCTCGATCTCCTGGGGCAGTCAGCCCTCCACGCCTCAGCCTGCCGCAACCAAGCTGCGCGTCATCGAGCTAGGCGT
Organism: Exidia glandulosa HHB12029; assembly: GCA_001632375.1. NCBI lineage: Eukaryota > Fungi > Basidiomycota > Agaricomycetes > Auriculariales > Exidiaceae > Exidia > Exidia glandulosa. The sequence goes on from KV426287.1 coordinate 46,656, forward strand.
CGGGACCCTCGCTGCGGTCCCTGGCGGCGGTGTTGGTTCATGGCGTGTTGTGCGTTCGAAGGGCGGCCGCGCGTGGTATGTGGACGGGGCGTCGGGCTGGGTTGACGGCGTCATGAGGCGCGACCTCGGCGAGGACCATCCCTTGCGTCGCGAGATTGAGCGCCTGGCAGATGCTAACGGCAATGTTGGGAGCGGCGTTGGATGGCATGCCCGCAAGATGGAGGTATGTTATCATGTCATTTCTGTTAATCCCGCTGATCAACGGGTTGTACAGGTTCTTCAGGGCGTTGGCATGCTCGGTCGCGAGGACGGATTATACGGCGCCGTGTCGTTTGCGTATCAGGGATGAGCGGTCCCGCACGGCTCTCACGGCGCCGCTGTGCGAAGTCCACTGCGCTTTGTCCTCGACCAAAATGTATCATTATCTCAATCACGTCGTCTCCGCTCATCACGCTTCCTGGGTCAGTTTGTCGCACTGCATACCTGTATATTATATCAAGGGTTATAGCATTATGGAAGGGTTACTAGGAGGCGGTGCATCTTCACACATCTCGAGAGACGCGCGCGACAGACCATGAGCCTTGCGCCATCCTCGGGCAGGGACCTTGGTTAGTTGGTATTATGCAGATCTCAGACTCTTGTGTGATGAGTTCGACAGGCTTGGTCTCGCCATCACCCTCGCGGGGCTCCAAGGGTAGGACGGGTATCGACTCAGGCTTCCCTAGACGCAGCTATACGACCAGATGATCTTCTTGGCGGAGGTGTGTACACGCTCCCCCGGGTAAGCGCCCATACCAAGGCCTCTTGAACTCGGGTACGAGAACCCCTCCCGACTCGTCGTCCCCCGTTTCAGAGACCACATCGTATACGTTTCCGTCCCTTAACCAAAGCGTTGTAACGCTGTCCAGTACTACCGTCATGTTCCTCGCGCTTTCCACGTGTTAGCGTCGAGCCACTGCAACGTTCAAGAGGAGCCATCTGGAATACGTCTCATAACACACTGCGGCGGTACTGCAGCCCAAATTGAGTCTATCAGCATTAAAAGTCCAGCTGTCCGTCACGGTCTGGGTCGCGCCTCGACTCGGAGTGACTGTGACGCCGCACGGATGGTGCGTTGCAGCCGTATTCTTGTGGCTTGTGACTTGAAGTGTCTAGAGTAGTGACGAGAGGACGAAAAACGCGTTTCTACAGTATGTGAACTCCTGTGCCCGAGGGTAATTCAGTTGCTAGCTTGAGCAATACTGTACTAGTACCGTCCATCAATGACTGTCATACGCTGTTGCTGTAGTCGCATCGAAGCCATTTCCGCGCCGGGAGAATAGGACCTCAAAGTAGTGAGACGTCGACTCAGTCGACAATTCCTCCGGAGTCCCTCAGAATTGCAGTCGCCAAAGCAATATGACCAGGTACCTACACGTCACTACGGGCTGTGCGATGCGCAGTCGCGCAAGAACTTATCCTGACGGGAGAATCAGGTTCGGGAGACCGGTATACAGCTTCTGGGCGGGATTGTAACGGGCGGCTGCAATTCAGACCCAATTCGTGAAGGCGGAGAGCTTCGATTCCCTGGACTGTAAGGGCCCAGACACACCTTGTTCTTGGTACCACGACCTTGCCTACGTGTATGAAGTTGCGATGAATTATACCCGTCTCGGTGCATTACTCAAGGATCGAACACCCGTCTCGACCATTTGTTAGCTTGATCACAGCGGCACAGTCCCTGAGAGTCCGGGGATTTACAGATCGTTTAATACCATATGTAAGATCAAGCGTCGCCGGATTCGGCGCATACGGGTTCGAGCTCGAAGTGTCCCGCGGAATTCCGCCGGGCGGTGCCCCCTGATGCCTTCCCACTGGGGACAGCATGGCGCAGTGGGAACTAGGCACTTCGCCATGCAAAGAGGTGACATAGCATGTGGTAAATGTGTTCTGCTGTCGGGAAAGTACTGCGACCGGAAAGGTGCACGGTGATTCTCACCGTGTACCAAGTATCGATGGTTGGCTGGGATATGTTATGACGGACTCTCTCTCTCTCTCGGCCAGTGGTCACATGAAAGGGAACGCATGCGTGTCTCTCTGGATACTGTGATTAGTGGAAGTCGTTATACGTGAACATATGAAAGTCGTAAGGAATCCGACTCCGAGTCCAACAGTTCGGCGTCGTGTTAGTTTTTACTTCCACCTTCCCGATGGACCGGGGGCAGCACAGCAACTTCAAGGCGGTGTGCTCACAGCGCCGTGTATTCCTAAGCGTCCACCTCGGCGGGATGAGAACAACGTCGAGGGTACCTGAACGGTGGCTACCTCCGGATTTCGTTCATTGTGACCTCGATTCACATGCACCGGCGACAGATTCGAAGCCCTTGTGGTTGTGATTGTCCTGAAACCACAGTGTTGTCGTGGTCTAGTCACGTCTCATCTCATTGCCGACTAGGATGTGCAGTGCTCATTGCGATGAAGCGCCTGAATCGTGCTCGCGCTTCGCGTCTACGCTCCAGGCGCCAGAGGTCCTAGTACCCGGCCGGCGGTATGACAGTCCGTGGCTGAAACAACGAAGCTCTCCGGGATCGACCACTGAACTTGAACGTTTCATTTGGGACTGAGTAGTACAAGGATTAGTTTATTGTATGGAGATTTCGGTCTCCATATACAACTAATACAAGTACGGAGTACTTCAACGTTGTTCAGAGCGTCAAAAAGCCTCTGCAACGACCGTGCCACTTTGCTCAGCGAAATCATTGCGGTGTCTCCATGTGCTTCAAACAGTGATTTTACCTGCTTCAGCCGGAGTGTATCATCACAAGGCGGTTGGTCCCATCTCCCCAAGTACTGTAACGTCACGCGGGGTGGCGGCAGCGTTGTAGTCTGTCAAGCGACGGTTGTCCGGGCTCTACGGTGGGGAACTCGGCATGGAGGAATGCACAATCCCTCGACTTCAAACCTTGATACTATCCATCTGCGTGTAAAACGTGACTGGTCACTGAAGCCAGGATCGCGCCGGTTCGATCGTATGATGGTCCGCGGGAGTTGGAGCTCACGTCTGTCTTGGCATGAGCCGCGCCGCACGTCATGGCCTGCACGTCATGCGCAACCGTAGAGCTACAGACTGGGCTTTGGATATTCTTGAAATCGTTGTAGCCTGAGCAGAGCACTAAAGCCTGTGAGTAGAAAGTTGCCAAGCAGACCTGGGCATCACGTTCGGAGGCAGATCAGGCTGTGCACTAGTTTAATTTGCGACCGTCACGGTGACCGGATAACACACGGGATAGAACTCCGCCGTTTACCCGTTGTGGTTCGCACTCTTTCCCGTATTACAACGAATATGTCTGAAGGTATAAATACTTCTGTCTCTGCATGCCCAGAACCTGCAGCTCATGACTTACTTCCCAGGCACGAAACTAGACGTTCTCCGTAGTCGCCTGCGGTTCAAGTCGCCGACGCCGTCCCCGATAGAGAAGCCGCAGAATGGCCACTTGCCACGCAGCGCCAGCCAAGGCTCGCAGGGCACGCAGGGCGGGATCATACGCCGGATGACGACGCACTTGAGCTCTATAATACGACCCGACAAGCCTCTGGGCGCCGAGCCAACCTGGGCGAGCTCATTCTCGGCCGTCGTCAAAGCCTCTTGTGCGTAGCCACCGTGGTCTTGGCTGGCTGTCAGTGCGCTAATATTGGCTTTCTTTGACCCCGCGAACGTTGCTTGCCCCCCACCTCGTCGATGCCGCACCGCTGCCTCGTTATTCGCTCCAATAGGGCTCAACATCCTCCTCGTATTCATACCCGTATCGGTATGTCACATACCACGCCGTGTGCGCGTGTAATTAACTCGCTCTACAGTGGGCATTACATTTCCTGTGGCATGACCCGTCATCGAAGCAAGATACCATAATCTTCGTCTGTGCGTCACTCATAGCCACTTGCTTGCCAAACTCCAAACCTGACGCCACTCGCAGTCTCCTTCCTCGCAATCATACCTCTCGTCAGTACACACAATCGTCGTCTGCAACGCCGCTGATCGTCGAGGGCCCCTTTATTGCTTGTGCAACCACAGGCCAAGCTTCTGGGCTTCGCCACCGAGGAACTCGCTATTCGCGTCGGTCAGACCATCGGCGGCCTTCTGAACGCGACCTTGGTGCGTGGAAACTGTCCATCTGCCCAGCTTTTCTGTTCCGCTGACATTTCACCTTCGCCATCGCCATCTTTACCCGCGCCGCTATCACATTACAGGGGAATGCGTAAGTGCAATTCACTCTGTTTACCTCCCCGCAGGTACTAACGCTGTCGGTAGCGTCGAGTTGATTGTTGCCGTACGTCGAGACCTTGCACCGCGGCCTGCGGGGCGCTGAACCATTCCATCGGCTCCAGATCATCGCGCTGACGAAATGCGAGCTGACAATCGTGCAATCCTCCCGTACGTCCCGCATTGCGCCCCTGAACACCGACGCTGACGCCCTGACCGTGCTGTAGTGGTCGGTTCGATTCTGAGCAACCTCCGTACGTGTGCTCGTGGCGATCGACAGGACAGCCTTCTAACGCGTACACACGCTTAACAGTCCTCGTTCTGGGCATGTGCTTCTTTGCGGGTGGAACGCGCTTCTCTGAGCAGGGTTTCCTTGCCTGTACGTTTGACGGTTCCCTTACAATCCCGGTGGACACTTGCCACTTCCGGCGCGCTGACACTATCTTATCGCAGCGGCCGCGCAGCTGAACAGCTCGCTTTTGACTCTGAGCGTCGTCGCGGTGCTCTTCCCAGGTGCGTGTCGCATACACTGCAACGATTATCGCTCATCTAACTCGACGGCTCGCAGCGGCCTTCCACTTTGCGGTCACACCCTCTAGCACGGCCAGCCCAAACAGCGACCCTCTCGAGAACCCGAAGGAAGGAAGCGACATCCTGAAGATGAGCCGTGGAGTATGTCACAATTTTCTATCGTCCTTTTGCCGTCCCCAACTCACGTGATTGTCTTAGGTATCCCTCATTCTGTTGTTCAGTATGTAACCTTCGCGGGCTGTACTGATTCCGTGACTGACTACCGTATTTGTACAGTCTACGGAGGCTACCTCGTCTTCCAGCTCTGGTCCCACTCCCACTTGTACTCTGATGCCGCGGCGGACTTCAAGTCCACTGCGTATCCGGACAAGAAGAAGGACAAGGAGAAGGATTCGCTGAAGACTTCCGGACGAACGGGAACTCCGAGCTCATTGACCTCGCCCGGCGCCAGCGGCTCACACGGAAACGAAGACGAACCTCTCGTACCGAGCACGACTACAGGCACTACCGCCGTCGACCCGGCAGTCGTAGCAAACGGCACCGCGCGCCAGCCAGATCTCGAGGCTGCACACAGCACTGAGGAGGAAGAGGAAGTGGAGGTGCCGGTACTCAACGTCGGCGCGTCCATCGTCCTGCTTATCGCGGTTACCGTCCTCGTCGCGTTCACGGCCGAGTTCCTTGTCGATTCTATCAACGGTATGACGGACGGCACGGGCATTTCTCGCGAGTGGACGGGTCTTATCCTTCTCCCTATCGTTGGCAATGCCGCGGAACACGTTACTGCCGTTACGGTCTCCGTCAAGGACAAGCTGACGCTCAGCTTGGGCGTTGCCGTCGGCTCTAGTATCGTGCGTTCTCTCGCAGCTGGGTGAATGTAACCTAACGCGTTCTTTTGTAGCAAATCGCGCTGTTTGTCATCCCGTGAGTTCTTTTGTTTCATCGATGTTGGTGTACGAATCTGAACGATTATAGGCTCCTCACTGTCATCGCCTGGATCATGGGCAAGCCTCTCTCCCTCCTGTTCGACCCGTTCGAGTCTGTAGCGCTTTTCCTCGCCGGTACGTCTCCGTATTTGGGGTGGCTGCCATGTCTGGCCGCTCACTATCCGCACTCGCAGTCATCACGGTCAACTACACCGTCGCGGACGGCAAGTCCAACTGGCTCGAGGGCATGATCTTGATGTGTCTCTATGTCATCAGTTCGTGCAGTGCACACCACCGCGTCTTTAACCTGTTCACTAACGATGTTTGTTTTTTAGTTGGTACTGTCTTCTGGTTCTATCCCTCAAGTACGTTTACCATGTGCCTGTGATCATTGTGTGCTCGTGCTGACGCTGAGTTCTACAGACACGGCACTGCAGCAGCAATTGGGTCTCGCCTGCCCGGGTGTTACTCTTGCCGGTTGATTCACATCACATTATCACCGGACGCTTCTCCCTGCCTCGCTCATTTTTCGACTCGACGTCTGTTTTTGTTCCATTCACGCAGTTCCAACGCTGGCTTGCGTTCTGTCGAAAGGGGGAAAGGGAGGGAGCGTGGCTTCACAGGTGGCAACACAGTGCACACGTTTACCGCTACCTTACTCATCTCTAGTCATACACCCATTCCTTTCTCCTACCCATGTCCTTTGGTCAATGTGCATGCCAATTGTCAGGCCACCCAGCGATGTGTTGAACTTCACGAATTGCAAGACATTACACGTATATACACATGACGAAACTGTACTATCGTAGTGGTTTGTTGTTCCCTGTGGTCCTGAATTGATATATCTTCTCCCCTACAGCTTCGCCTTCGCGTCGGCAGTAACAAGCGTGGCAGCCGCCGCGGACAGCACGGTGACTTTGCGCTCGGCAACCTTTGTGACTGCAAGGAGGTTAGTGCTACCGTTGAGTGTTTAAGAGAGTCGGGATACGCACGGAAGATGACCTTGTTGCCCTCTTTCCACATCTCCGTCACGAGCGTCTCGCCAGGGTAAACGACACCTGTGAACCTGTACACAGCCCAGGAGTCAGGGACCACAAAGCGCCGCCGTGGACATAGAAGGCGTACCGAACTTTGATATCGCTGAACTCGCCGAACGTCTTCAGGATGTGCTTGCCCGAGATACCAAACGAGCACAGGCCTGCGCGGTCGGGAAATGTCACGCGTTAGAGCGGATGGAGTAGAAGCACGACGACGGGCGCACCGTGCAGGATAGGCTTGTCGAAACCACCAATCGCCGCGAACTCGGGCTGGATCTGTAAGACATGACATGGGAATGTCAGAGGCGATCCAGTACGAGAGTGCACGGAAATGCGTACGTGAAGCGGGTTCCAGTCACCGCTCAAGCTACGAAGCAAAGCATTGCGCGGGTTAGCACAGGAACATCGGCCAACCAATCACCCGTCAATGCTTACCGGTAGATAGCAGCCTGCTGTGGGAGCGTCTTCTCCGTCACAACAGCGTCTGGCTTGCGCTTGGGAGGGTCGTTGGCAGCAGTTGCTGCTCCGCGATCTATGGATACGTGTTGTTGAGATCGAGGGTGGAACGGACTGCGATGCAGACGCACCCTTGCCGTTCTTCTTCCCACCAAAGCCGCCAGAACCACGGATGAACATGGTCAACTCGTTCTCAAACAGCAGCTTGCCCGTTTCCTTGTCCTTGCAGTCCACTTGAACAGTCACAGCCGCCGCCTTGCCCTTGTCAAGAACCTGAACAAGACTGTGCGACGTTAGGCGAGGCGCACGGAAAACCTGAGCGCGACGTACTGTGCCTGCGTCAGAGCTGTGGCGCTTGTAGGGATCGGGCCATGAAGCTTGAGGTACTGCTCGCCGTGAAGCAGCTTCGCCTGCGCCAGGGGTCAGCACTACTGCACAGGTGTAACTGAGTGGGAGGTACTATACTGACAGGGTTGAAGTTCGGGAGGAAGTCGTAGGAGATGGACGAGTTGGCCGCGAAGGGCGGGATGACGCCGTACGTCGGAAGAGCCGCAAAGTCGTCCGAGCCCTCGTACGTCCACTGCAGCTCCTGCTCGGTCGCGCCGATTCCGAGGTTGTACAAGATAATATCCTTCTCCTCCCACGACACCTCGACCGGCTCGGGGAGGTTCTTCTTCGCCGCCGCAATCTCAGGTGTGTCCTCCGGATCCGAGTAGTCGGCACCGGAACCCTCCTCGGACGAGGCGCCGCTCTCGTTTTCAAAGTTCATGACGATCTGCTGGAGCGACTCCTGCGAGCTGGTCGGGTTCGTCGCGCGCCCGTCGTCGAAGTTGGTGATGACGTTCCACTTGCTGATGATAGCCTCCGGCGTGAGCTCCTTGTTGTGCGGGAAGCCGTATCCGTATGCGCGCTGCCAACGCGTTTGCGCTGCCCAGCCGCCGCCGACCTCAAACAGGCTGCCGGTAGTCTCTTCGTTTGCTATAGAAGGCATTGAGCGCAAGAGCTGGCGATGTTAAACAGCTCAGCTTACCCTCGCTAGCGAGGTATCCGACAACAGGGGCGACGAAGTCCGGCTGTGTCGCGTCAGTAGTGAAGGGAGAGCACGGTGACAATGCTTTACCTTGAACTTGTCGACCATCTCCTGAGGCCAGATGGTTGCCGTCATGGCGGTACCGGCAGTAGGTGCCAACGAGTTGGCAAGGATGTTGTAACGCTTGCCCTCAACAGCGACGGCGCGTGTGAAGCCGAGGATGGCAGCCTTGGCCGTCGAGTAGTTGGCCTGGCCGAAATTGCCGTCTGTGGACGAGTCAGTCGCAGAAACGATATCTAGAATCGCGGCACGCACAGATACCGACGGTCGAGCACGTCGTCACTATACGACCGTACTTCTGCTTCTGGAAGATCGGCCAGCACGCCTTTGTGCACTTGTACGTGGCACTAGGGAACGGTCAGTGACTGTAGTTGCGACGAAGCGATCAAGAACGGACCGGAGGTGAACGGCGATAACATCGTCCCACTCCTTCTCGGTCATGGCCAGGAAGCTCTTGTCGCGCAGGATACCCGCGTTAGCGATGAGGACATGCACGCCGCCGAACGCATCGATGGCGGTCTTGACAATACCCTCGCCGTCCTCTGCGCTAGCCACCGCAGCAACAGCCTTGCCGCCAGCTGCAAGACATGAGCAAAACGCTTCACTCGCAGCGCAAAACTGACCCTTGGTGATCTCGTCGACCACAGCCTTGGCGCCCTTCTCGCTCACATCGTTCACGACGACGTTCGCGCCGAGCTTGGCAAACATATGCGAGTAGGCGCGTCCAAGACCGTTGCCCGCGCCGGTGACGATGACCGTCTTGCCGTCGTACCGCACCTCGGGCTTCGCAGCGTCGTTCGGCGGGAGACTGGC
>KV426288.1:9679-32396 GCA_001632375.1 Exidia glandulosa HHB12029
GTCGTTGTCCGGCACACCTTTCCATAGGTGTCCCTGTGGTGCTTCCAGAACGAGTTACGCTCGTCCGGCGGGTTGCCACTGTGCATGTGCCAGCTATCCGTATGGCGTCAGAAAGAAGGCAAGAGTGTTCGGGGATGGTACTGACAAGTACCACTCTGCGTATACGCCTGGAGGCGCCCACGCTGGGACACTATACACTCCCCAGTGGATGCTGCGCGCGAAGGTCAATGCGGAACTGACGTGCAGCACGAGGTCAGTAACGCACAAGATACCAAACTTCGCGTCGTTCCACTACTAGACGTCAGTACAAAAACGAAGACCCTCTCGAAACAACGCACGAACGTACCCAGTTCGGTGCCTCGTGCTGGCTCAAGCTCTTCTCGGTCGCTTCCCACTTCGCATCTGGAACCTTGCCAGCCCAACCCTTGGAGTGTGAAACCATATTCGAGTCTTTATCGCGCAGCTGGATCGCAACAGTGCCCGTCGCGCCGGGTTGGACGTTCTTCTTCGGCTTGACGACCACCTCGACCCGAACCTCATCCGAGGGTAAAAGACGGTACAACACTCCAGGAGTGACGGTCTCGACTATCGACGAGTCTATCAAAACAGTATGTTTGCCGAGGAGCCAGCCGTCGTCGCCTTCGGGTAGGAGGTTCGCAAGTGCAACTTCCACGATGAACGCGTGCGCCGGACCGTTCGAAGGACGTTTGGTGGTGAATCGCACGCGGCGGACGATGAGTAGAGGCTTGTCTGCGTCTGGCGTAGGCGATAGGAGAGATGGCGTGACAGACATGGCGAAGATGTGTACACGGTTCCATGAGTCGCGCGTTGAGGGAAGTGTTATAGAGGTCAAGCGCGCGTCGGACCGGACGGGCGTGGACCAGGAGTAGATCTGGGTGACGTTGAAGTTCATCTTGTCGTTGTCGAAATGATATGGTCTACGTGACTGGGTGTAAGGTCATGTCATGGGCGTTGAAACTGAGTTTACGAACATTCGGATCGCGCCAACATTGAGCCAATGCAGAGTCCACCAGTTCTTCGACGACACTGTGGACCTTTCAGTGAGTGAGCGGTAGTGATATGGGCATGCGCTCACTCTCGACTTCCTCTTCAGAGCCGTCCTCGAAGTGGAGCTTGAACCGGTCGCCGGTCTCGCCTGAATCTGTTCAGACGACGCACCTGGACTGTGTGCTCACTCACCGTCTATCCAATCTCCAGCATAGAGCACATGCAGAGCGTTGACACTCGCAGGCGTGGGCATGTCAACGACCTGGCCTAGTGCAATGACGTTGTCGTGCTCGTAACCCCATTGCTCAGGTAAATGGTACTGTACGCATGATGAGCATGGTTCAAGGATGCCACTAGCAAGCGTCGCGTAGTCGACAGTGTTCGGCACGTATACGAGTGGTCTAATCACAGAGAGCGACGCTTGCCGTGGAGAGCGGCGCAGGAACGCACATGGATGCCGTCGTAGTTGTAGGACCGCGTTGGCAGCAAATGGGCAGGGAGACTTCCACCCTGTCTATCGAAGCTCGCACCGCTACCGTTAAAGCTGGCAGCCTGGTTGTTGAACAGCGCTTGAGCACAGAGCGTAAGAACGCGCTGACGCCGTTCAAGAGTCGCGTACACGAAATGTTGAGCGGTACAGCAGAGTAGACGCCAAGCTCTGAGCCGCCTTTGGGTAGGAGATAACTTGCGACGAGCGCAAATACGCGCTGGCTCATGTCGAGCCACATTCCTGGATGTTGCGCCGAAAGCAGAGGCAAGGAGCAATAAGCGCCCGTGGGTCTCCATCCCGAACTGCACGTGACGTCGGTTTCCGCCGCTTTTGTTCCGCCTCGTAAATTCGGGCTTCGGAAACCGCTTGCCTTGATCATCCTGGCCCGCAACACGGGTTCCCTCCAAGATCTTCGGATGGAAGAGTAATTGGCGCGTTGGGTTGGATATGATAGGTATTCTAGTCTCTCAACTAGACGCTGTGCGCATGGAGCGGGTGCTCCCATGTACCGGTGGCTGGTCACGAGTAAAGAAATACCGCTCTTGTCTCGTCACAGGCGTCCGCGCAGATCCGTAAACATCAAAGGAAGCCGTGTCCCACCGGAAGCGAAGTCAACCGAGTGGCTGACCACGAGCCTAAAGGTCGTCCAGTCTTGTAGTTAGATGTTCGCGGAGATCTGTACGCATGCTGGTTCGTCAAACGGAGCCCACTGTCACTGTACAGGGACTCAATTCAGTTGACTGATAGTGTCTTCTCACGAGTTCAGAAGTCTTCTACTCTCGCTATTAGAAGTTCGCCGAGATCGGTACACATCTTGGTTCATTGAACGGAGCCCAGTCACACTGTAAGCGCACTTAAGTCAGTCAACTGGTAGTGGCTTCTCAATGGCTGAGAGGTCGTCTAGTCTCACAATGAGATGTTCGCGATCATCTGTGCACATGCTAGTTCGGAGCACAGTCCCCCCGGCAGCGGAGGTAGATGATAGCGGCAGGGGATGCGAAAGATTGAAAAGCCAGCCCCACAAGACATGGAGGTCGACTACTCGCCGGCAGCTCCAGCAACTCAACCTCACGCTAAACTCTTCATGTCCGTCAAGACAACCTGGGAGGACCTCTCCATCCTCGGATGGCCCAAGCAGAATGTCTACAACAAAGCCAACGCCAGCCGCGGCGGCACCATGGAGGGCTTGGGCGACATCTCCCTCAACGCCGGTATCGCTGCTGAGTACCAGTACGTCATTATTGAACGGCATACCAGAGATTGTGCTTTATAATCATGGCTGCCAGGTGGTGGTCGTACAACGAGCTCTCGGGGCAGCCTTACATCGTCAGCAAGATCCCGACGATGACTAACAGAGAAGAGACCGCCTGGTCGTACGATAACACGCAGAACTCGGAGCCGTTCACCGACACCTGGACGGAGAAGTGGACGAACACCACTACCGCGAGTTTGACTGTCGATTCGAGTCGTGCGTGGTTTGACGGATTTGCGTTTCCTCTTCGTGCCACTCACAGGTTTTTGCAATGCACTAGTCACGATCGGCCTCAGCGCGAGCATTACTATCCTAGACGTCGCGTCTATGGGCTTCAATCTCACGGTAACCATGGGCCAGTCGCAGACCGACTCCAAGTCACAGTCGTACGAGCTCTCCCATACCTGGGAATTGAAGTCAGTTCCACCTGATTCGGAAATGCTGGCACAGCTGATCAACATATCCTAGGGTCGGCCCTAATGAGAAGTTGAGCCTGGTTCGCGTCATCACAATGTCGGGCGAGGAGGTGGTGTACAACCAGGTGAGCGTGCGCAAACAGCACCAGTGATGGGGTTTGACTCGTGGGATGCCTAGCAATTCGGAATCAGGTCCGGAAGCTTGCTGGGCAGTGAGTGTTCTAGTTCATTGAGTCTTCCCCATCTCTGATGCCAACGACACCAGCCAAGGGCCGCAAGTAAGTTGTGACCTTTGCGCCCGCTTTTCGCACTGCTAATTCTCATACCAGGTACCAGGACCATTACTACTGGGTTCGTTCGCATTCCCATCGTCTCGCGAGTCACTCACCCGCAGCACCACAGGCCAGAGACATCAACAGCCTCCTCGGCACCCCGCGCGGTCAGCTCACGCTGCGTGGCAGTGGCCGCTCGACCACGCACCAGTACAAGCTGATCCGAGAGAGCCCGAAGGGACGCACGATCGAACCTGTGCCGGCGTACGCCGTGAACAAGAACAACAGGCTCACGGGCCAGGTACCCGCCGCGGTGCTCGAAGGCTGGGCAGCGCAGACGCGTCTCGTAATCGGTGAGGGGATCATCAAGGACGCGATCGGCGCGAGCCCTGCAGCGTGAGCCACGCTGGTCAGGGGAGAGTGCATTGTCGCGATGATGTAAAGTAGTTCTGTCTCCGAATTCCGCGGCAATGACTTGAAAGATCGTTATCCAGAGACGCGCGGCTGACTAGGGACCACTGACTTCAGTCGGAGTTGCGCGCCGGGAGTCAGCTTCCTTTACTCCTTAGGCTCTGACACTGGGAAACCTTCCTGCAATACACTTGGGACAATTTGGGTTAATTTACGTAGTATTACGCAGGCGCGGAAACGGCAATAAGCGCCCGTCGGTCTCCCATGCCGAACACCACGTGACATTTGGATCGTTCAATCTCCGCTGGTTTCGAAGGTAAAGAGGGTAAATCAGAAGGTAGCATAGAGTATACACACAGAATCAGAGACATAGATGATCATAATGCTTCTGCGCGTGCGAATCGTCTAAGATGGAGCATGGCGAGCGCCAAGAGCCGCCCTGGCTTGCCGAAGCTAGCCCAGTTTCGCAACGCCGTACGCTAGACTGCGCGACACAGGCGGCAGCTCTTGCGAACAATTCGGATGTGATGAGTCGGCCCTCGCATCACAAGTTCGAACGCAGTCCGATGTTCAGTGCCTCGCCCGCGTCTCGTCTCTCGACTCCCCACGGCCTCTGTAGTTTACGATACGTCAAAGTCTCATTCTATTCTCGCCCAGATCATATCCACGTCCCGTTCTCGTCCCGTTCCCCGCTCGATTATGTCTCAGTCCCGATCAGTCTCGTATATACCCTCATGTACAATAATTCTCGATCTCTAGTCTTGCAACGTCGTGATTACTCGCATGTCTCACGTCTCGTCTCTCGTCTCGCCTCGCCACGTGATCTCGCCCGCAGCGAGCTCTCACATCGGAAATACGATTAGCCCGCTCAGTGAGCAGTGTAGAAAACAAAATCGGACTCTTTGGGTTGGAAACATCAGATGCCAGCCCAGCACTCGACACTCGTTCAGAAGGCTGAGACGCAAAGGCCTGATCACACAGGCATATGGCATCCTAAGACGGATATTAGCTCTCGTTCGTAACGATGCACAAGCAGAGACTCGAACCCTGAGTCTGTCCTCGAGGACGAGCTTCATCCACGCGTAATACCAGAGTCTGATCGGAACTCCCATTACTGGTCGAGTGACCAATGGAGAACCCTCTGGTACATTCAGCTTCTTCTCGAGCCTGCAAAACGGCATAGGAGTTGAATGAGAGAAGGCTGTGGGCAGGAGAAATTCGCACACGTACCACTGGACAGCTGTTGCTTCAGCCCGCTCAAGTCGCTGAATGCACCGCTGCTGATGCCGAGTTACAAGATCACTGCCTTGTAGATTTACAAGGGATGACAGTCGACCACCCGGCCGAGTGAAAAGGATGTGAGAGCGGATGCGCGCATGACAGCTGTCGACTGATGCTCGCATAGCCGTCACAGTTCCGTAGAGGCGACCGTGTCTTGATACGGTGACGAGCCCCATGAGTGCCCCGAGACCGACGAGAAGCATGCCGACGACGACGGCATTCCAATCGGCGATGAAGCCTTCACACCACAGGCGTCAGCGCAGGTCATGATAAACGGTACCAGGTGATGCGTACCAATGTAGTCGTTCAAATCTGGGTGCGGAGAGTGTGCCATCACCATGGCCATTGCCGTTACGTCGCACGGTTGCCCCAAGGAGGGCGTCGCGCAGTCTTGTACCGGTAGGCCATGGCTAAGGTCGATTGGAGTGCGTATAGATGGAATTTCGAGATCTAGAACAGGACAAGAATGTCCTGCGAGAGAATGAGATCCTGCGCGGTCTCGAGCGGTTTGTTGACATAATACGTAGATTTACGGAGAGTCTTTATACGCTCCTCCCAGACATTTCCATTGCGGGTTACTTCGCACTTTGATGGCCTCGACGCTCATAACACGGCTCCAGTGTCACAATGGAGGCGGTGTCATCGCCTGAAGCCCGGGATAAGAATAACCGGAGACGGCCACTACAGCTAGTCCAAGTCTCCCACGGCAGACTTCACGAAAGATATGACGGTCCATATTACGCTACAACCAAGCTGAGATAAGTTGAAGTCGTAAGTGCATTGAGAGAACTAGTGCCATTATACTGCAGTAGTTGGAAGAGTTCCATCAAGCGCTGCAGACATCGCCTGCATGTCGTCAATTGAGGTCACCCGTTCATGCGTCCGGGCCCTATTGGGGCTGCCGGAGTTATACGAAGGGCGCAATGCAGGGCGTGCGGACGTGTCACTCTCGCTTGCTACTCAAAGTGCGCGTTTCATGATTTGAGCACGTAGTTACTCCTTTTCGTCTTCGAGAATGGTCACATCCGATTGAACGCGTACTTTGGCCACTCGGGGCTCCCGATTCTCGAGTCAAGTTGGCCTGCCTGACCTCGGACTTCTCCACCAATCATCAACACCCACAGCGCTTTACCTAGACCCTCGGGGCAGGTTTGTGGTTGCAACGGTTCCGGAGACAACGGCGACCGACTTGCAAAGCTGGAACTGCTGGAGCGGTTGCCCCAGAACTCGTCAACATCCATTGAACACGGACCTCGTCCCCAGCTAACAGCATCCGAGATGCGAGATTGGGCCGAGCTCGTGTTTCAGTAGACTGGAAAGGCTGTACCCCTTCTTATTGATTGGCTCCTCAACTCAATATACGGATAGCCTTCGGAGACATTGGGCGGTTGCAGACACAAAGCGCCAGGAAACGAACAGTTCACTACAAGGCTGACAAGGTGACATGCCCGCTACCCCCTTCCTAACCGGAGGGAGCACCGCAGCAGACTCCTTCCAGCGCTGCCTCTCCTCCCCTGACTTTTCCCACTGGACCACGCCGTACCGCGCTCGTTGACTGGCTTCAGCGGTCCCGGTTTCGTCAGATTCCATCCAGAACTTTCAGCACGTGCCCTTAGGAGAAGAGCAGTGAGGCATGTCGTCTGCTGAACTCACTCCCAGAAGGCCGAATGGCATTCGACCTGTCCGCACCGGGTATGTAGCGGCTACAGCTCGTAGGAAGTTCGCTATCGTGCGGTATAGTCTCAGTGACTACATGACGAAGGCCTTGCAGCTGGCCCTTCATGTCGCAGGTTGACCTGGGGCATCTCGACCAGCACGGCTGGCCGCTGGGTATTTGAAGATTCCCGACTTCCGTGAAACGCCTCCTGACCGCTCAAGCACCGGAATAATGTTCAAGACACTAATAGAACTCGAAAGGGACGTTTGCGACAGCGGTCCAAGAACTCGATGTGAAGTTCCATACAGGGATCAGGAAGCAGGCACTAATGTTCATACACCAAAAAAAACACTGAGGACGAATCGCCAAGAAAATATACTGCAGTAATCCGATGCCTGTGTAATAGCTTCACACTTTGCTACCTTTCCCGCGCCCTTCGTCCCACCCAGACGAGCGCCTCACAGCCTCCTTCCACGCCTCCCACCGTCTCTGCCTCTCCTCCTCCTCAAGTTTCCCACTAAACCGCGTCGTACCACGCTCATTGACGCGCTTCAACGTCTCCGGTTTCGTCAAATCCCATCCAAACAGTCCCACCGCGTTCCCCGCAAGAAGAGCCGCGCCCAATGCTGTCGACCTTTCAACCGTCAGCTGGTTAAACAAGAGGTGGTGGTGTAGAAAACTCACTCCCGCATCTCAGGCCGGACGACATCGAACCCACCGAGATCGGAGACGACCTGCATCGCAAAGTCGCCATTCGTCATTCCGCCGTCGACACGGAGCTCGGAGAGCGGGACGCCAGAGTCGCGGCGCATCGCGTCCACGATGGCGTGCGTTTGGAACGCACAGGCTTCGAGTGTCGCGCGGGCGATGTGGGAGCGGTTCGTATACGACGATACGCCTAGGAGGTGTTCGAAAATGAAGTGAGCAAGAGAGGAGAGAAGGGAGGAATGAAGGGAAAAAAGGGCCCGGGGACGTACCGATAAGAATGCCTGCAGCTGTAGGATCCCAGTACGGTGCGAGAAGACCTCCGAATGCGGGTACGAAGTAGAGTTCTCCGGAGTCTTCGGCGTCTTGGGCTAATGTGTTGATCTCGCCCGCGGAGTTGATGATCTGTAGGGAGTCGCGTAACCTATACAGCCATGAGAATCTGAGAGAAACGCGATTGCGAGGATGTCGACAGACCACTGAATCGCAGATCCGGCCACGGCGACTACACAGATATGAACAGGCTGCGATCGCACATGTCGGAAGAGGGGGACTTACTACTGCCTTCCAGCGCATAGACTGGTTTCGCGTCCTTGCCTGGCTGATAGGCAACCTTCATAGGGTTCGTTAATGAGCACCACTTTGACAACCAACAAGCACGATTGAACGTACCGTCCCTACGAGCCCATTCCGACTCCGCACGACGTCCTCACCCGTACAGAACAGCAGGAACGCGCCAGTCCCATACGTGCACTTCGCCTCGCCCTTCTGAAGACACTTGTTCCCCACCAACGCGCCCTGCTGGTCGCCCACGACACCGCCGATCTTGACGCCTTCGAGCGCGCCGGTGGAGATGGTACCGAAGTCGTCCGCGTTGGAACTCGAAGCGAGTTTCGGGAGCGCAGAGGATCTGACGCCGAAGAAGTCGCATAGACCGGGGTGGAAGGTAAGTGTATGCAAGTCAAGAAGTAGGGTGCGCGAAGCGTTCGTAGGGTCCGTGACGTGTAGCCCCTTTGAGCTTCCGCCAGTGAGATTCTAAGCGAGTCACTTAGAGATGCAGGATATGGGAGAAAAAGAGGGCAACGTGCGCACGTAGATCATCCAAGAGTCGACCGTGCCGAATAGTAGACGGTCCTCGTCCATCGCCTTGCGGACTTCAGGATGGTGCTCAGCCATCCACGCGAGCTTGATCGCGGAGAAATAAGTGGAGAGTCGTAGACCTGTCACTTCGTACAGCGCCTCCTTCGCATCGTCGCCCTTCTTCCATTCGCCCGGCCGCACTTCGAATCCGACCTCCTTGAGCTTGACGGTGTACTCGTCGACGACCTCGCGCGTCCGGCCGTCGTCCCAGACGATTGCGCGGCAGAGCGGTTTGCCAGTCGTACGGTCCCAGGCGACAGTCGTCTCACGCTGGTTCGTAATGCCTGCCAGTGGAAGCGTCAAGCGCTGAGTGGATCCCATAGTGACATGACCGCTATACGCACCGACGACGCGGATACTGTCGCGTGACCAGCCAGCAGACTCGAGATTCGCCACGCCCTGGTCGATGCAGGCTTCGACGCAGGTCTGCATCTCCTCGGCGTCGTGCTCGTGCCATCTAGCGTAAATTCAGCAGATAATCCAGCTGGGCTAGCGCAGGCGGGAACGAACCCTGAGTGTGGGTAGTACTGCGGGAACTCGAGCTGGTGCTGGGCTACGATGACCGCCGTTTCGTCAAAGACGATGAAGCGCGCCGAGCTGGTCGCGCGGTTATAAGTACTGTGGCTCACGGAAAGCACAAGCTGGCGCTCACGTCGTTCCGCAATCGACCGCGCCGACAAACTCGCCCTTCTTGAGCCCGCCGTGGGTGGGAGTCTCGTCTGTAGCCATGGGTTTCGCAGTCGTTCCGAATGGTCTGCTGAATGCTAGTGCTGAAGATCGCAGGCGCTGGTGAGCGAGTAATACGACTGGACGGCGCGCGCAGCTCCCAGCGACGCGTCGAGCGACGTGTAGCGGGACAAGATGTGGAACGAGGAGTCGCAGCGCCAAAGTAGCAACTTGCAAGTGACGAGCCACGCGGATGTACGGGACGAGGTTGCGGGGAACGGTCCGCCCGGTCCGCCAGGGACGACGCGCTCGTGATTTGCACGGACCGCGAACTTCGGTTCAGGGCGAACAACAACATACGAGTTGAAGAGATCTAACTACTGTCTCGTGGCAGTACGCTGACGATATCCATAGATGGGGTCACATTGCAGTAAACGGACATCATACTTTATTCGACGGACTAGTAACTAATGAGTAATGACGTCTAGCATACATCTCTCTGTTAAATAGTCAGTGCATGTTCTTCGGATATGCTGATAGACTCACCAGGATGGCCGAAAGCTGCTGGGAAACGTCATCGGTGCGGCTGGCGATCTGATAGCGGATACAGAACTCTCCGAGTCCCAAGCCGTCCTCTAGACAAGGTTCAAGTTGTTCAAGCAGCATTGCAGCCCTATTAAACGGTGAGTAAGACATCCTGAGGTAACCACAGGCCACTGACATATCCAACTTAGATTGCAGCTTGGCCATTTTGGCTGCTCTTGCTGGATCCGTCTGCTGTATCATGACGGTCAATTTTAATCGAGCGATATCAGTGCGCTGTCGATCCGTGAAGCCTTCTGTACGAGCTGCCTGTCCTAGGGATAATACGACATGCGCGATTCGCCCATGAACGCAGCCAGGCCAGACATGCTCGAGGGATTTTATGGCTGTCGCAATGTTAGAAAATACGATACTAGAATATGACTGCTGCGAGACTCACAGAGTCGGATGAAGTGGATGAGGATGTAGATAACCAAGAAGATCACCGCAATTGTCAGCACGCTGGACGTGCGAGGTTAAGAGCGATTCCGGGTTCGGCCGAAGTGAATGTGACGGTGGAAGACCTCGAGGACCAGTGCTCCGAAGCTTTCCGGTCTCTAGTCCTTCGGTGGGTACGTAGTCGCTAGAGAGCTCTTGAGACGCAGGAAATTAAAAGAATGTGTGCACAGGTACTCGCAGGGATACGGACAGTATAAGAATGGGGAAGATGTGAATCGAGACCACGGGAGGATGTCAATCGAGACCGCCGCAATCCAGCGCGACGTGAGACGGCGTGCATCACCAGAATATTGAACCCATTGGATTTGTGTAATGGACCATTACTACTAAACACAGACGAACGGGCAGCACCGTCAGCAAAAGGTTAGTGGGTGGGTGCCACTCACTACTAGCCAGATAACATGTTGTCAGACCAGCTCTCGTACGTGTCCACTGTATCATTCAGCACTGCAATCTTCTCCCTCATAACTCGTACGGCATCCGCTCCAAGCACAAGGCGCAGGGGAGGCGTTTCAAGCTGTGCGAGTTTCCACACGCGGTCCGCAGCGTCCTCCGCCTTATTCGCCGTAGACGTCCGCTGAGAGAGGTACACGCGCGTGGAAGGAGTACCGGTCGTCTCGTCGATGTAGGCGGAGGGAACGGCCCCGAAGAGCGAGTTCTCCGCGATCTTGGACTCGAAGTCGCCGAACTGGACGATGGTGATTTTGATGGCCCATTCCGGTTGGAGCTCGGAAGCTAGCGCCTCGGTGAAGCCTTCCAATGCATACTTTCTGCAACGGTAAAAAAGATTGTAAGTATACATAGGACCGGGAACGTAGAGAGTGGACCCCTGAATAGGTAAACGTACGATGCGCTGTAGAACCCTATGCATGGAATGGCTTGAATCCCGGTCTTCGAGCCGGACTGGATGAGGCGCCCGCCGACACCAGGGGGGTTCACCTCGCGGAAGAAACGCACGGCAGCGCGCGAGACCTCGAGTGCGCCCCAGACGTTCACATCGAAGCACTTCCTCGCATAATCCATCCCGTCCGGGCTCTCGATCTCCGCGACGACGCCGAGGCCGGCGTTATTGAAAACAACATCAAGCCGGCCGAAGTGATCCTGAACAAGGGCGAAGACGGCGTGAATGGTCTCCAGGGATGTGACGTCCACCGCTGCGAGTAGGAGTTGCGTCGATGGGTATGCGTGAGCGAGCGGGGCGAGAACGTCTGGCTTTCGGAGCGCAGCGACGACGCGGGCGCCGCGAGAGAGTGCGTGCTTGAGCATCGCAAGGCCGATGCCTGAAGACGCTCCAGTGACTGCCACAGTATCAGCCGGCGATCAAAGACCCCATCTTTGGCAACGCACTCAACCAGACAGGCGATTCGGCCATCCCTTTTCTCGTGTAAGTAAGTAGGGATGCGTGTCACGTTCGCCTGCTTTTATATAAAATATAAACAGGAAACGCGGCCGCTGTTGTCAATGAATCCCTGACCGTGACGAGGAACCGTTTTGAGCGTGCAGCGCCTACAAGTCCTAGTCTGACAGAGGCATGACCGGCATCCAGTGCCCGCGACGTCCGGCGAACTGCACAGACGCGTCGACAAACGCCGACACCAGACGGAGAGACCTCGAGAAGGTATGTTTCTCGTAAGCATGAGTCAGACCACATCCAAAGCGCTCGCCTGGGCGTCCCAGATCATAGATGCAAAGCGAGTACCCCAAGGGCACTCTGCAGGGCGGAAATATGTTACGTTGAGCGCAAAGTCCGCACCAGCGCCGTGACCAGACCACAAGTTCAGAGCATGCGGAGAAAGCATGATGGTCATTGAACATCAAGCAGTAACGACCGGAGCAGAAGCGGCAGCTGTACGGCTTCGAAAACACCTGAATCGACAGTCTAGAGATCCCGGTCGATACGCAGAAACGGTATGGGCTTTAGATGCACCGATTCCGGTCATGGTGGGCACTGGACAGGAGCAAGAAGCGTTGAACGTTGAACTCCGCCGACGACACTTGACCTTGTTCCTATCGTTCATCTCAATATCGCGACTTTCACTTGAATTCTCAACCCGCACAGACATGTTCGGGTCATTAAGGCCGCTGTATAATGGACTCTAAGCCTCCTACAGCCGTTGAGGTCCACAGTAATTGCGCGAACTCTGCCGTATCCCAACAACGGCCGTCCTTTCGACCTCGTTACCAGTTCTCTGCGAGGGCCCTGGACCTGTAAGTTATCTGCCGTCCGTGATGTGGACGTGCCGCTTCTTGTGCCCAAAAATGCGACGGTTCAGCGGCCCGGCGCGCGGCGACCTCAGGTGATCCAACGTCGACGTCGTGCATAAAACTCGCAGCTGTGGGGCGGCCAGCATGACGAGGCATCATGCTGCTAAAAGCCTACATCGCATCCGGGCTCGTTGCTGTGGCCGCTGCCAAAGTGTGCAGCGTCAAGCCGCTTGGAGCTGGCAAAGATGATACCGACCGAGTTCTTGCCGCAATCGACGCCTGCGGTACCAACGGCTTTACCAGCTTTGCACCTGGAACATTCAATATAACCCGGTATGCAGTTCAGGCTGGTTCTGGCCCTATACACTGACGTTCTCCCTCCAGGAAGATGACATGGACGCTCAACAATGCTATCGTCGACCTTCGCGGCACATTATCGTTCTTACCGGACGTCACGTACTGGCTGAACGCCTCCAACACCTACCGCGTTGTAGACATCCAGTCGCAGGCTTCGTGGTTCGTCGTGACCGGAAAGAACTTTGTCATCGACGCGCACGGTACAGGCGGTATTGACGGTAACGGCCAAACCTGGTGGGACTACTTCGCGACGCGGACGCGTCTTGACGGTGACGGACGACCCATCGCGTTCACGCTGTTCGAAGCGCAAGACGCCATTGTGCGCAACTTCAAAATCTTCGCCCAGCCTTTCTGGTGCAACACTGCCGCCAAGTCTGCACGCGTCGTGTACGACGGCATGACCTGTAATGCAACGAACACGAACCCTACCTATGCCGGTCAAAAGTCTGTTCCGATCCTGCGCGTAGCGTGCCTACTGATCGTGTGCGCGTCAGTATCGTACCCAACACCGACGGTATCAACACGTACCGCAGCGACAGGATTACGATGCTCAATTGGGACATTACATGCGGCGACGACTGCCTCGCAATCAAGGGCAACTCTACCAACATCATTGCGAAGGGAATTACCTGCCGAGGGGGCAACGGCATCGCTATCGGTTCGCTCGGTGCGCTTGGTCTGCCCTTTCACCATCCAGCGCTGACGTATGGCCGAAGGCCAGTATGTCGGGCAGGTGCGCATCTGCAGCCTGCAGGTTCTCTGATGTCGCTCATGCCGAAGGACAGCCGGATATCGTCGAGAATGTCACGATGCAAAACCTGCGCATGCTTCGTCTGCCTACACAAGTACAGCCTAATATGAAGAACGGGGTGCGCGTCATCCTCATCTCCCAGATATTCCCTTACCCGACCCGTAGGTCTACCTGAAAACCTGGACAGGAAGCGTCACCGGAACACCACCCACCGGCGGTGGAGGTGGCGGCGGCCGCGTGCACAACCTCGTCGCGCGCAATGTCTCCCTCGACCGGGTCGACTTCCCCGTACACTTATATCAAACGAACAGCGGCCACAGCGCCGATGCGCCATCGCAATTGGCGTTCAGCGACTTGCGTTTCGAGGATTGGACCGGGAGCGTTACGACGTCGAACAAACGTGCGTTGGGTTTCGCGATTCCTGCTGCCGCGGAACGAAGCTGATTCGGTGATAACTCAGTGGTCGATATCGAGTGCAGCCCCGCGGTGCCGTGTCCTGGTGTACGGTTCGATAACTTCGCCGTCCCTCCGCCGAGCGGACAGGCTCCTCGGTTCATCTGCGTGAATGTGGTCGACGAGGTCGGCCTGCCTGCGCCTTGCAATGCGACCGGTCTGCCCTAAAATAGTGCTGTACTTCTACCACATTACTGTGATCTAGTTCTTTCCCGCGTGGACGTCGGGTCTCGAATCAAAGCGATATCACTGCATAAAGACATTGGATGTTCGCGCTAGATTGTACAGGCGTGTTGAACGGGACTTGCGATGATTGGATAGTACACAGGGGGCATGACGACGCATAAAGGCATAGAGGAGACATGGGAGAACCGAGACGACTGGTAGGACGCGTTACTATCCCTTAAGCCATGGTGTAGCGCGCCTTCGGGGCGTGCGGGTTCTGGATCGTGAGGCCGAGCTCCTCGACGATGAGGTCGGCGCACTTCTCGCCGCAGAGCAGCGCGCTCGAGTAGGTGTTGGTGCCCAGGTTGTCCGGGCAGAGGGACAAGTCACCGACCTTGAGGTTCGTCGTGCCGTACACGTTGAGCCTGGCATCGAGCACACCCTCGTTCTCGCGCGGCTTCATCGCGCAGGTACCGAGACTATGCCATGTGGTCTCAACGTGGTCGCGGACCCAGTTGCTACCCCACCGTTAGCCAGAGGTTAATAGCGGCGAAGAACGAGCAACTCACTCGATGGCTTCGTCGTCCTCCTTCGTATACACAATGTCCTCCCTGACCTTGTTCGGTTCGTGCTTGGCCGGACGACTCCAAGTGCCCATGTGAATGCCTACAGACAATGAGACATTATTGATTAGATCGGGTGGCAATGAGCGTCACTTGCCGTTGGTGAGGGCAAGAGGTCCGAGGATCTCACGCGCAGTCTCGAGGTCAACATCCTCAGCCGCCGCGGGCGACGCAGGGTGGAAGTGCGGGTGGCACCTAAAGATCCAACATTAGGATTTGATATGAGCATATTTACGAAGAAAGCAGACGTACGAAGTAAGCTCGCCGCGGTAGGCGTCCATGCGGCGTGCGATCTCGCGAACCTTCTTGTACGACCAGCGGATGGGCGGGATATCGGCCTCCGCGTTGTTCAGGAAACCGCTATCGAAGATCGGGTCCTCGTACGGGTTCGCGCTCTGGATGTGGATCGAACCACGCGAGAAGGGATACTCGAGGTATTGGAACTAGGGCACGTCGTTAGACATGGGCAACAGTACCGTGATCCAACGTTACTTACCATGCTGAAATATTTGCCCGGCGGGACGAGGGAATGGTCTGCATCGCGTCAGTAAGTTCATTAGAATGATACCGATGAACACACCTCCGAAGTGGCCGTTGACAATGGAACCGAACTATGAGACGCTGTGAGTATCAAGAATATAGCACGGCCGACAAATTTACCATGAGGGGCTTGTCGGGCTTGTCCTTGAAGTACGAGTCCCAGTACTTGCGGAATGCCGGGCCCATCTCCTCGAGCTCCTTCTCCGTCGGCCTCATCTTGAAACCGGCATCGATACCGTTCGACGCAAGCGGGCCGCTCTTGGTGAGTTGATATTGGAGGGTAAGCTGCGAGTCGCGTTCAGTACCAGGTTCTGCTCTTTTTGGGCGTGCGCACCCTTTCGTGCGTCGCAGGGTCACCACGAAGCCAGTCGTCAATGGTTGGCTCAGACTGACGCGCGCGGAAAACGCTGAAGGTGGTGTAATGGTCCTGGTACTGCTTGCTAAATCGGCAGTTAGGATAGCTCATGAAAGGGATTGAGAAAACGTACCCGACGCCGGGAAGATCGACGAGGGTCTTGACGCCAGCCTTGTCGAGGACGTCCTTGCCTCCGATGCCGGAGCGCTCGAGGATCTACGAAACTTCAGACAGTTGTCGAAAGGTCGTTTGTAACGCACGTACCTGGGGCGTGCCGAGAGTGCCAGATGTCAGGACGACCATCTTCCTTGCTTTGACGACAGTCTCCTTGTTATCTTTGTTGTGGCCGGGCCTACGGATATAAGCATGCTTGTACAGACCCGCAGGAAACCAACACACTTGACATTCACAAATGCGACGCCGACGGCCTTCGTGCCCTCGAAAATTCTACGACGGATGTCAGTGAAGATATAATCTGAGGGGTCAGAGGAACATACACGCGAGACGCCTTCGAGTTGCACAGGAGGTGCAAGTTGGTCTGCGCGGCCATGACGGGGTGGACGTAACCGGAAGCTGCGTCGCTGCGGCGACCAGTGTCCTTGTTGATCCACTTCGCCCAGATTTCCGCCGCGTGGGCCGTGTCGAGATCCTGCAAGTCGTCTGCCAGCTCGCGGTCAGAATACGTACACAGAATCACGAACGGCCTGCGTACCCGTGGTAGGAATGCCAACCGCACCCGCCGCGCGGAGGAAGTCTTGCGCGATGGGCGCAATCCATCCGCCGTTGGAGATGGCGATGGGGCCGTCGAAGCCGTGCGTGTCGTTGTTCGCGGGCTTCTGGTAGTTCTCAATGCGCTTCATGATAGGCAGAAGGTCTGACGCGAATCATGAGTGAGCCACAGATATCACAGTATCGGGAAATCGTGAACTGCTTACCCTTTGCGCTCCATCCTGGCATCTTGAAGTCATCTGAAGATGCGCAATGAGCATACCTCCATAGGAAATAGGGAGACGCGCACCCCAGTCACTGGCCGAAGCGCGAGTGTACATCTGGAAGTTGATGGACGAGCCTCCTCCCAGGACCTGGGCGCACGGCACAATGGACTTGCGGCCGCGGAGATGGGTCGACGGGCTGTGGTATCGGTCAACGTATGTCCGGAGGAAGGAGAAGGAGAAACAGGGCTACACACTTGCTATCGTAGTAGAAGCGCGCCTTATCGCTGTCGAGGATGCGCATGTTGCGAGGGTAGACACCGGGTGTGAAGACCATGGGGTCGTCCTTGTTGTTGGGGCCAGCTTCGATGAGGAGGACCTGGAGGTTCGGGTCGGCCTTGGCCAGACGGCCAGCGAGGGCACAGCCGGCGGGACCGCCTATGAAGTGTGAGGTCAGAGAGAGCCACCAACTCGAGGGCTGCGAGGAACGAACCTCCAGCAACAATGATGTCGACGACTTCAGGGATACCCATAGTGGAGATGGAAGGAGGTTGAAGGTAGGAGTAGGATGCAAACGAGCCCCTGGGGGATGAAGAACGCTCAGGCAACAGAGCCGGGGGTTCTTATGCGCTCCATAGAATATCAATGCGCGCGCGTTCGGACCGGCGAAGTCGAGGTCAAAAGGTACATTCGGAATGCTGCGTCTCGACGGTGCATCTCGAAGGTGCAGAAAATAGGCCGCGAGACCTCAACAGTGGATCATGTGTGTGCACCCTGATGTGAAGCATGACTGGAAGGGGTAGGAACTCGGCTTGAAACTTCAGCCAGGTCCCCACCCGAGATGTGTTGTGGCCCGGAGCAAGATGAGAAGCAAGAGCGGACCCATGTCCATGCCTGAGATATACGGAAGTTGTACGTTTTGCGATGTCATTCTATACAGAAGCGAGGGTGCAGACGCTGAGCGGCTATGCATTGTACGATTGCAGTAACATGGGTCGAGCGTTGAATTACGACGAGCTTGGGAAGCGATCAGGGATGGTCAAGGACGTGGTCGAGACCCTATAGGCAGCACTGCAGCTCCCTGGTAAAGGAACTGTGTTCGACCGCGTGAGATACGCAGAAGGCGCTCGCTTGAAGCTTGTTCTTCATCCCGGCCTGTTCGTTTTGCCAGAGAACACGCCTCATGACTGCTCCAAAGAATGACCATTCATTACCAGTTACCAGAAACTGCAGACGGCTGCGGTCCTTGGAGACGTACCGCAGAAGACACGTTCTTCCGCTTTGATGCCTCGAAAACGCGCCGTGATGTCAGAGCATAGCAGACAAAACATCACGGGACTGCAGATCGCAAAGAAAAAGCGACCCATCTGACCAGTCGCTAAAGCGCAGCGGGAAGCCGCTCAGGTTATTGCATCACAGAATTCGTGCCTCGAAAATGCGGGGTAGAGCTGCCTTGTTTGGACGTGCGGCAAGAAGGGCAGAGAAGAGCGGACGCATTCGACGGGTGTCGGCACGACCGGCGAGCTGTTGGTGGTCCGGGAAGGGCCGTGCGAGTCCTAGCTGCGCTGCTCACCGTCCACGGTCTTGGTACCAGTTTCGGCTGGCACGCGCAAACCGCCGAAAGAACAGAGCAGTGGACACCAAAGATATAGGAGCGCACAGGCACGCATAGACCGCGGGAATGGAACGAGAAGCGTTTCCAACAGCGCGTAACTCCAGCAGCGGTCTTGGGGTGCAACAGGTGACTGCACCCACCTTCGCCGCCGGCAACACGGGACGCCGTAGGCTTCGCTAGACCCTCAGCGTCATAGAAATCCCCAGAGGCTCCTGTGATCCACATGTGCGAGAGGGTTTCGTGTTGACCGTGTCGTCGTAAGCGGTGAAGAGAAGAAAGAGAACGGCGCTATGATTCCAACTCCGGCCCGCACTTTCCGGGATACATTAGCTTCCGGCCGTTCCGCTAAGACTCGAGGACTTTCGCTGATGTTGGAATAATATATGCATAAGCAATAGCAACCCCTAACTATTCTCTCTCCATACTAACATCCTCGTCACATTTTCACCCGAAACAGAGCAGATGGTGCCGTCGAGTGTATTAGCTTCTCGCTAGTCATTACTGTAATGCTTCAGAATGAAGCCGCGCAGATGCATTTCCAAAGAAGGCCCATCTAGATCTGTATCGCACACACTTGCAGAAGGCATAAGGCGGAAACTCCTCAGGACATAACAATTACCGTCACGTGACCGTGGTGAGTCGATGGAGGTTGATGGGCGTGAAGGTCGAGAACGCGGACGATGGTGAGTCTGCTGGTGATGGTCGGTATCCGCCTCGTTGAGGCGTCGATGAACAGCCGACTTCGGTCGTCGACCCGGTTCGTGCCGAAACCACTCTTGCTTCCTGCAACATCACAATGATCTCGCTGTTCTTTGTTCCCCTGTATTTCATGTCGGCATTTTTCTTCTTTGGTACGTCGCACTCTCTCCGTATATTCGTTCTCGACACTGACCCGAAGCAGTTGTGCTGCCCGTGCTGCTTCCTTGGCCGCCGCGCATCCGAGTACGGATTGCTAGCTTTGTCACCGTCGTCGTTTCCGCCGCAGCAAGCAAAGGCTTTGTCCTGCACTACGAGACAATCATCGCAGATCTTCGTAATGATCTCGTTGTTGCCGAACTCCCAGAGACGATGCTACATTGGTATAAAGGCGTATTCTCCGGGCTTGACAAGTGCGCGCCGAACGTTGTAGAGTTTTCGTGCTATCTCACAATCAACCGTTCTCAGAGCGGAGCAGATAATCAAGGACACGGACATCGAGCGGTTCTGGCGCGGTGCACCGCTGCGTTTCAAGGCCGCTTCACACGTTGAACTCATCTCCATCCGGTTAACGGTATGGTTTGCGTCTGGGGCACGTTCCTGCACTCACTCTGCTTCTCCAGGACCATGCATACGCGTCGAAGGAGCACAGTCTGACTACGCATACTCCTGTCAATCTGTAAAATGTTGCTCACAATGCTAACCCCCTCCGCCTTCGAGACCTTTCCCACGCAGCCTCTCTAGTGTGCAGGTGGTGCACCTTATCCTGCTATTCTGTGACCCAAACCTCTCCTCCCAGACAAACCTCGTCATGCGTAGATCCCTTGGAGGCTTCCTTTGACACTTGACATGATCGGGAGCTCGAGGAGCTCGAGGAGCGTCACTCCGAGTCCTCCCCCAAAATAGCCAGTGCTGAAGTTGTTCAAGGTTGGGAGAAGTCCGTCGAGATTTAATAGACCATGTCCGTCGTGAGCATTGTGCGCACTGGAATGACAGCACAGCGTCTCATGACCCATCGAAGACGTGGCAGAATGAACCTTTAGGTTTACGATTTTGACTGCAGCACCCTCTATGGCGGCCCTGATCGCCGCGTGCAGTGGGTCGTCGTCGCAGGTGCCGGCTCGTGCTGGACGCGTGTATCCGCGAGCTTCTCGAGCAGCCTACCGACCTCTGCGCGCCGCGTCCACTGCGTCCACTCCGCACTGTACCGCCGTCTAGGGAACATCCACAGGACAGATCGTCTCCAAGCGAGGTGTAGTGATGTTGAGGCAGAACTGCCGTTACTCATGTGAGAGGCGCTCTCGGACTGCTTGCAGAGACGCGCGGCTGTGTAGAATTCCAGGAACTTATCATTTAAGAGTGGGAATCGTGTGAAGACTGACAATGTCTTACGGTTCATGTTTTGCTCGGCCCGCCCAATCGATCGCCATCGGAAGAGTAGTATAATTGCCGAAGTGTGGATGTCCCTCTTCGACTTGAAAGACTACCACCACTTACCTGCGTAAATGTCGACCATTCTACTCATCATCTTCGGGCTCTTTGCTCGTAAGCCCTTCCTGAGGCATCATCTTCGCAGAGTTTCTAACCTCACGACAGTCGCAAAATCCATCGAGTACTATGGTTGTCCTCGCTACCTTTGTGACCGCTTCTTCCATGTCACGTCGTCCCTGTCACGTGCAAGCCATAAGGAGGGCTTTGAGGATACATATCAACGTTACTTCGACATGATAAGGCCCTGCTTCGAACCGCGAAAGGACGACCCCGTTCCAGCGCAACTGGCCGAGCTGCAATTGAAGTTTGATAGGTAGGATTAAAGTGTCTAGTGTTATTGTGTTGCTAAATGTCTGTAGGGCCGAAAATCTCCTTGGTAGCGACTGTCTCAACGACGACGGTTTACGGGCGTTGTGGATCCGGTACCAAATCGCTAGTTGCATTTACGACGTCACTGACCAACTTCCTATTCTTTTGGTCAGTTTGGACACACATCTGAAAGCCTAATCATGCTTACCGTCTTACAGAAAGATGAATGAATGCATATGTAGGCAGTAGACAAATCCCGTACTCGATTGTGTATGGGCCAGTAACGGTCCCCAAGCCCGCTCCTCCCGTACCCAGCTCGCACGATCCGACAAGCACTGTCATGGTGGCTACGTCGGGTCTCTCACCGACGTTGACGCCAAAGCTCAAATCCATCAGCGTCGTGAGCTTTGCGCGCGCTGAATCAGGACATCTACAGTTGGGGACGGTCAAACTGTATCAAACTACTGTTCAGTCGATAATGCCTCTCACAGGCTATATAGAAGCTCAAAGACTTTGGAATCATGTTCAGGGACCTTTTGCGGTTAATTTAAGGTTGGTTACGTAATATTACAACGAGAAATTAGCATCCGTCAAATTTTCGGACGAGTTGGCGGAAATATTTTTTCTCCCTATAGCATTTCAAGCATATGCTGAGGCTCAGAAGTCTATTCGGGCAGACAGGAGGATGCTTATTCGAAGAGTGCAACCCCTGAGAGTGGTGGTCATCGGGGTGCGGCCGCTTCGCCAGGTTCCGTTCGGGCCCGGAAGCAGAATAAATGGTCTATTCTGGAAGAATCCGCTCGTTAGAATGTCTCGAAACTGTCACCATTGCGTTACCCTAGATCAGGGCTCTCGAATGGCACCCCTTACGTAAGTATACATAGAGTTTTTAGCATCCGTCAAATTTTCGGCCGGTGTATTCCTTATTTGGCAATTTCCCACGGAACTACTCGTTGAAATAATTCGGGACTAACCTCGTTCTGACCCTCTCAGTGATGGGAACACATTGCAGTTGGTCTCATAATTAACTATAGATGACCTTAAGACTTGATACACTTTGACTGTCCCCAACTGTACCGATTGGCAATTGAAGGGCTTGCAGCAAGTATACTTGCAGACGTGGCGGGGTCATCGAAACCGAGGATATTGTGTCTAGCTTACGGATCATTATGATATCTTTGCTTGCCACACCGTAATCCCCAATCCTGTCCTTTCTCTACCACAACATTCTAATGCATTTAATTGATCTTCTTGTCGAGCGCTGGAACAGCGTCACCATGAGACGCCAACTTCAACAACCCACACTCACAGTAGACGTAGTCTCCGTTGCAGACTGTACGGACGCATGATAATCGATGCTGAAGTTATAGTGAAGGTAGGCGGTAGCTATAGACACCTCGACGTTCTCTTTGGCAAGTCTTTGTCCTCGAATCTAGAGGACGTATCTCTTTCTGATGATGGTCACTTCTTCCAATCATCTGTGATCGTAATGGACAAGCTCGTTCGCCTGCATCTCTCCAGGACGCCAACGATCTGCTCATTGACTTACAACGATCTTGGAGGATTGCGCGGCTCGTGGAGACTTATTTCGGTGAGAGACGGAGCGTCCATTGGACGTGAAGGTGGCTCCAGCATGATCATCGAGCAGCTTTGTTGTTCAAAGTCGTCAGATGTCCGCGGAGTGCGGACCGTGTGACCGGGCATATGCAGCACGGAGCGTGACGTCAATAGCAGCACTGCTTGGCTGCCAACGCCCAGCTCCAGCCAGGAATGTCGACGCCCTCAACGCCAAACGAGCCTCTTCGTCGCCGTCTGAGCGCGCGACGTGGGTCGATGAGCGCGCCAGACCCGTACGCGCTGCACGCCGAGGCGGAGACCGAGCGCGC
>KV426289.1:8353-47883 GCA_001632375.1 Exidia glandulosa HHB12029
ATCCGACCCGGCGACTCGAGCTGGCTATGCTCGCTTCGGGTTTCCCTGTTTGCAGACGTTTCGCAAGCTGTTGTTTGACTTCATATAAATTGTGGACCCGCGTGCGTCAGTTGTGTTCCCAAATCCTCCCTGCAGCGCTATGACTCGCAATCGCGCGCGCCGCTACTTGACGCGTTCCTCGCCATCGCAGAGGGACCCTCTTCTCACCCTAGACAAACTCAAGGATACCAATAAGAAACCCCAATACCCGCTATACATCATCGCGCAGGCCACGATCAACAGCAGTCCAGAGAGAATGCTCCTTCTCAACGAGCTTCGCAAGCGCATGGTGAAGAAGTATCCGTACTTTGGGCGTACATCCAAGTGGAAGGTGAGTTATGTCATGGCTTTGCACGACAGAGTGCGGGAACTCGAACTTAGCCACCCAACAGGACTCGCTTCGGCACGTGCTTAGCTATAGGAGCGCCTTCAGACAAGTAAAGCGCCAGGACCATGAGCCTGGTGAGTCTCATCTACTATCATCGTTCCTGCG
Organism: Exidia glandulosa HHB12029; assembly: GCA_001632375.1. NCBI lineage: Eukaryota > Fungi > Basidiomycota > Agaricomycetes > Auriculariales > Exidiaceae > Exidia > Exidia glandulosa. Next base: position 8,886 of record KV426289.1, read on the forward strand.
TAGATGCTGACCCGCATAGGTCTGGGCGATTATTGGACGTTCGACGAAGGTGTCACAGGGTACAAGCGACTAAGAAAGCGCGGCAAGAAGCCGACGAAGGCGCGCTCTACACCTGTGTCGCAGAAAAAGTCGCAGTCGTATACATCCCCGTCGCCATCGCCGTCGCCTTCACCATCACCGTCGGTATTGTCGTCACCTTCGCCTCTGCCATCGGGATCGCCGTCGCTGCCGTATGGATCATCACCTGGGTGGCCACTGTACTACCCATCCGACAATGGCGCTTGCCGGACATTTGTGTCTGCAACTGCTGTCCAGAACTTCGTCATGAGCCATACGAGGACGCAGGAGAGAGGCCCTTCGACGCACCAGTCGTTTACGACACCGAGCGACCTTCGAGCATCCCCTGTGCCCTCTTGGCCACACGTCCGTCCGTCCGAGGATGTACACTTTGGGAACCGTCATCAGACGTACGCTGAGGTTGATAGCACGATGTGGTCGCTCCCCACGGCTCACGGGCCTCGCGTTCCCTCCTTTGGAGATCCCGCGCGCAACTCCGCGGCGTCCGAGTACGCGCATCACGTTTCATTTCGCAGCAGCTTCGGAGCTCCGCCTCCTCCCTATGCCGGTTACGCATCGCCGCCGATGATGCGGGGTCCGCCTGATGATCCTGCCACCCCAGGCGGACGGTCGTCGGAGAGTGTTTGGTCGTTGAGTCCCTTCCCTACGCCAGGAAGCTCCGGATCGCTGCCGCTGCCGACACTATCATACCACTTCAGTTCTCCCATCCAGACTTCCGAACCTCTGAGCGCGCTGTCCGCGATCCGTTACACGCCTCTTCCTGTACGACCGGGCGCAATTCCTTCGGTTACGACTCACGGCGCTCCGCATCCTCCTCGTCGTGAACCAATGGCCATTCGCAATCTCCTGAACCCTTAATAGCCCTATAGTAGCACCGTTTCCTTCATCAGTACCCGTTCCGCCTGAAGTAATGTAAAAGATGTCGCACCTTCATGCTCGCGTAGTGGGTTTGTTGGCGTTCCCGTTTTTGTTGGCCCGGTAATACACGTTTCGAAGTCCACCGAGAGTAAATTTGAACGCGATGAGAACGAAGTTGGACACTGCCCATGCACTGAATGTTGTTCTTTCGGGGAGAACTCGGAGCAAGGAACGCAGACAAGCTTTTCGAAATATGGCTGTCCAGCAGCGCCTACAGAGACAGATTCCGCGCCGCAGATGCCCGTGTAACCCGACCGCGTGGCCAGGCAAAATGCTATGCATTATTGGTTTTCGCCGCCGATGCTGGTTGCAATACGTCGTGGGCGACAACAGCAGCAAGCGAAGCAATCATACTGGAGCATCCAGGGTACGCCAGCCCGAAATGAATGTTGCCAGGCGTATCAAAGCCACCGTTTCAGAGCCCTTAGGCGTGTAAGCAGAGCCCTGTGCGTTTGCTGTCCCTTGAACGATTGGCAGGGTGAAAATCGTCGAGAGCGAAAAGCCGAAAATGTTCCACTACGCGGCGTGTTGGTACGCAGCTGGTACCAAATTTGTAACCGCGGTTCACATTATACGCAGAGATACTAGTAATGAGCACACGTCGGGTAGATTACGAGCGGTTCGCACACGAGCAGGTATCATGTCGCCGAAAGTCCCTTGAAGTAGCTGTAACCCCAGACCCGCACAGTCAGAGCGAGACGTGCTGCGCTGGCAATCGTATCGAGCAAAGTCTTCGGTGCGTCTTGCGCGCGATACGAGCAACTACGAGCTGGAGTGGGTGAAGAAGGACAACAGACGCGCGGACGGACCGGGAGTTCGGATCCGGATCTCACACGGCGGAACCTTTGCGGAAGAAACAACAACAGCAAGTTGTCCTCGACCACACGAGCATGGCGACGATCTACATGTGAACTTCGAAAATGGATCGATCCGACTGTAGCCACATTGTCACGGGTTGGGAAATCCGGCTATCGACGTGAGGTTACTATGTGGCCAGTGGCCACATCCGATTGTCGACGGAGTATAAAGCGGACACCGGATGGCTCCTCGTCCAGATGCCACATCCCCAACCACCTACAATGGGAAGATCTCAGAAATTCAACGGTGCATCCAAGCGCAAGCCGGTCGCTGCGAAGCAAACTGGTCGCTCCGAAGTCCTGACGCTCGACGCGCTGCACGACACGGGTGGCAAACCGCAATACGATATGCGGACAATGGCCAGAGGTGCGATCGGTGACGAGGCGATTCCAGTGGAAGAGATTCGCGACAGAATAGAAGAGAAGTTTCCAGGCATCGACCCTGATGGCAAGGGGGCTTGTTGGGTGCGTGCAGTATTCCGAACTTGAACATACAGCGTTGTATTGATAACCGGCACTCTACATGTACAGCGAACACTCCGCCATACCCTGAGCAACTATCATTGCTTCGTTCGAGTACCGAGACCGGAACACGAACCCGGTACGTGATTCCATTCTGCCACTGTGTCCGGATGTAGTGGCTCATCCGCGTGTATAGGAAAGGGAGACTACTGGAAAGTCAGTGGAGACAGTAAAGAGTCTCGCTCTCAACGATACAAGAAATCTGTGCGCAGCGCTAAGCGCTCGGCGTCGACGACTGCGCTTGTCAGCACCCTCGAGGACGTTAACATGAGCGAGAGAGACGTTACCTATCATCAAGACGAGGATTACCGCCATGATGATGATTGGGATGAGGACGTTGCGATCGACAGTTTCCATGCTGCCGACTCGAGGCTTCCTCAGCTCGAGCAATGGCGGCCGCAGACTTCCATCAACGCAGCTCCCGGATTCCTTCCAGAGATCTCTGCGATGCGTCATGCGTTTGTTTCAGCCCCACCTGCTAGGGACCCTTACAATACATCGCGTCTAGTCTGGGACTCCGCGGCCTCCGACGGATTGGACGACTACACCCGTTCATCTCGCAACAGCCTTCCCGCATCCGGAGCCCCGTTCGTTCCGTACCATATTCTTGCACGCCGCGAAGCAGATTTCGGAGCTGTCCCTGCCAGTGGTGCGGGAGATTCGGGCAGTGCCAGTGTCAACGACTACCCCAATCCCTATGCTGGGAGCCAAGCTTTGCTATACGGTGCTGTCTTGACGCATCATGAAGCTTCGTACAATGGACCGGGATGGACGCTCGAAGAGGACCGTCGTCGACAAGGAGAGCATCTTCCTCCCGATTTGGCGGCACAACTTTCTAGGAGCACGTCATCAACTGGGACCGGCGGCACTCCAGCTGCGACGCTTTCCCCAGCTCGCAACCTCAGCTACTTGTTAAACTAGTCAGTTTGGGCCGGAGGATACGGATATGAACCCAAAACGGCGCATCGGGTGTTTTCTTTTCCGCCGTGGCAGATCCAAATTAGAGAGCATTAGGATGCACAGTAGCAGCGTTGTTGAATCTGAGTTGCAAAATGAGATATTTCACGACAGATGCGCATGGATTGAAGCAGCGTGGCGGAAATTATTCGAGCATGACGACGTGGAAGTCCCGGATCTTGCCGCGTGCCTAAGTCCGTAGCGCCGTATCCGCATTGCTGCTGGGTTATGATCCCATCCAATGAAGTATAGCCAGGCTGATGACTTAGTGTCCTACTCTATGCAAGAGAATTCGACCCCGGCCAGGCTTGCAAGAGTCGAAGGACAACCGGATCTTGCCGAGATCGCGATGCCGCAAACGCCGTCGTGCAATCTCGCGACAGGTTCACTACCCTCGAATCCCGGTCTCACCTTCGTTCTTCCACCACGAGCACCTCAACTGCCGCGAGCAGAGATTTAGGAGATGGTTCGCAGGTATCAGACACGTATGGAGAAAACTGCCGCCATTCGCTCCCGAGGTCGCGCTCGCATGTTGAGCACGCGCGCAAACACCGTGCTCGGTCGCGAGTCCAGCCTCACCAGAGCAGCTGCCCAAGACGCGGACTCGATGAAAGCTTCCAGCCTGAAGATTCGACCACAAGACGAGCGACTTGGTTTAGAAGGTTGGTGAGCTTGATGATGCACGCTGCGGTCGGCCGGCGCGAGGTCCTGAACATGTAAGAGTTTCTGTCAGGCTGCACAGAGCTCTCCAAGGCCTCCGCAGGACTTCAGAATGGTCTGCAAGGACCGCGCATAACGCGAAAGGTAAGCGCGTCGTTTCGCGACGATCTGAAGGGTCTGGCGAGTCGACCAGGACTTGAAAAGTACGTCACGCGTTCTGAACGAGATCTACGCGCCTCCAGGAGGACGACGCGATGTCCAAAGAACGATGATGGAGTTATGTGGCGGCCAGGTTAAACGGTTCCGTATAATTAAGGCATCGAAAACAGAGGCCCGCGGGGGTGGCGAACCTGATTTATGTCGGATCGGGACGAAAGCAGAAAAGGCAAGGGGCGAGGAGGACGGGGAGATTCGAACCCCGCCTGGCTCGCCTCTTTCCGTTACGCAGCTCCGGCACCGCCTAAGACCAGCCCGCCGCGCACGCCTGACCACTGCGCCACAGCGCCGAGCTCCGTTGTCCCCTACCTGCCTCTACAACGCCCGCCGCGGTCTCGAATTTCGCCTTTGACGAGAACGCCTCGCCACGCACCCAGTTTCAGCCCGCAGCGACCAGCACAGACTCGGGCGAACACTGGTCTCGACGGCGGCCGTAACCCGCATCTGCTTTCATGCACCACGGCTTTACGTACGGCGACAACGACGACGACAACTTTAACGAAGAGGAAGACGCGCCCCAGTTCGACGCCGACTTCCAGCACCAGCACCAGCAGCAGGACCAGATCCAGGCTCTCCCAGCGTCGACCAGTCTACCCCAGCCCCAGGCTTCTCCGTTCCGCGTCCATTTGAAGATCCCGACCGGTTTCGACTTTACCAAGCAGCGCGCCGAGGACGTCGACGACGGCGCATACGACGACGACATAGACGCAGACGCTTCCCCAGACGACGACCAAGACTACGATATGGTCAACGCCCGCGACCTCGGCCCGACGAGCGACGACGTCCGCCCGATGCGCCGCTCGACCCGCACATCCAACCAGTCCCAGGCCAGCGGCTCGGAATACGCCCAGACGCAGAGCGGGAGCCCCGATGCGCTGAACGGTCGCGCTGTGACGACGACGAGCTCGCGCGGCCGGACTATCGCAAAAGTGTCGTACAACGAGGACGATGTGCTTCCCTACGGCGACGACGACGACGACGACGAGGGACCGCGCCCATCTAGACGAAAGCGCCCTGCGACGCGCGGCGAGAGCAGCAGGCCGCTCAAGGCGGAGCGCGACCTCGACGGATTCGTCGAGCCGGACCCGGAGGAGCAGCGCCGGCGCACACGCTTGCAGGAGAAGAGGCTGCAGGAGCGCGAGCGCCGGAAGAACGAGCCTCGCCAGCTCGTCGCGAGTAACGCCAACCGGCGCCCCGCGGCGCGCAACACGCGCAATAGCATGCGCGGCCGCGTCGTGCAGAGCAGCGACGAGTACGCTGAAGACGACGATGTGGACGACGACGATGAGGATGATGATGACGACGGGGACGCCGCGCACACCACGCCGAGCCCGACGCGGCCCGACGCTGACGTGGACGCGGATGGCGAGCCCGAAGTCGACGGCGACGGCGAAGACGAGGCGCCGCGCGGGGGGCGCATTACGCGCGGCCGCACGCGCACCCAGCGGAAGCGCAAGTCGAGCGACGACGAGGACGACGGCGTAGCTCGCTACCCGCTCCGTCCGCGCGGCAAAGTCGACTACCGCATCCCAATGCCCTTCGAGGATCTGCCATTCGACCCCAAAGACCGCCTTCCACCACAACGCCCGCGTCCCAAGACCGCTCGCGCCGGTCCCAGCGTCGGGTTTGGGCCGCTTCCATTCCCCGCGCGTCCGGGCGACGACTCGGACTCGGATGGGTTCACGCGCACGCCGCGGCGACCTCTCCCAGGCGCTGCCGCCGCGGGTGGACTCTTCGGTGCTGGAGGAGCAGCAGGGATGTTCCACAGCGATATGGCCGCTGCTGCAGGCACGCCGAGCAACCTCGGCCGTCTCGGCGCTCCCGACGCTGCTGCTCTCGCCGACGTGGACCCATTGGGCGTCAACCAGAACGTTACATTCGACGACGTTGGTGGTCTCGAAGAGCGTGAGTTCTTTACGCTCCGCTCGCTGCTCGTCATACTAATCTTGACCTTTGCAGATGTTGCATCACTGAAGGAAATGACCTTGTTGCCTCTGCTATACCCCGAGCTCTTCCAGCGCTTTAACGTTACACCACCGCGCGGCGTGCTTTTCCATGGTCCACCGGGAACGGGAAAGACGCTGCTCGCGCGCGCACTCGCCGCGAGCTGTCGCAGCGGTGGTCGAAGTATCGCGTTCTTCATGCGCAAGGGTGCCGACTGCCTGAGCAAATGGGTCGGAGAGGCAGAACGTCAGCTGCGTCTTCTGTTCGAAGAAGCTCGCAACTCGCAGCCCAGTATTATCTTCTTCGACGAGATCGACGGTGCGTGCAAGTCGTGGCATCCCATACTCATACTCATACTCATGCACCGCAGGTCTGGCACCCGTACGCAGCTCCAAGCAAGACCAGATCCACGCGAGCATCGTATCCACGCTTCTTGCGCTCATGGACGGCATGGACGGACGCGGCCAAGTGATCGTCATCGGCGCGACCAACAGACCCGACGCCATCGACCCCGCCCTCCGTCGTCCAGGACGCTTTGATAGAGAATTCTACTTCCCGCTGCCGAACCTTGCCGCCCGCGAAAAGATTCTCAAGATTAATACGAGAGGCTGGGAAGGTTGGGGTGCGGAGAATCCTCGTTCTGAGGAGACTGTGCAGGGGCTCGCTCGGATTACGAAGGGATACGGTGGCGCGGACTTGCGGGTACGTCTCGACGCTTGCAGATGACTATTTTCTGATTGTGATTGGGATTGGAACTTTAGGCGCTTTGTACGGAGGCAGCGTTGAATGCTGTTCAACGACGGTACCCGCAGATATACCAGAGCACGGACAGGTTGGTCGTCAAGCCCGAGACCGTCCGCGTCGAGGCGCGCGACTTTATGATCTCGGTCAAGAAGATGGTGCCGTCCTCTGCGCGCTCGGCGTCGTCTACCGCCTCCCCGCTTCCGCAGCAGCTCGTTCCGCTCCTGGACGAGCAGCTGGCGCGCGTCAAGGATATCTTGAACCGCGTGATTCCTGCGCCTATTAAACGCAGTGTGCTTGAGGAGGCGCAGTGGGAGGACGATGCTCCCGGTGGCGAGTCCGGCGCATTGGATCGGGAGTTGATGCTGCAGTGTGAGTGTTTCAGGTTTCTTGGTATGTGTGGATGATGATGACTGACGACTTGGGCATTAGCTATGGAGACGTTACGGATACATCGTCCGCGCTTGGTCTTGCATGGTCCTCCTGGCATGGGCCAGTCGTATCTCGGTGCTGCTGCGTTGCATCACTTGGAAGCTTTCAACGTGCAAAGCTTGGACCTTGGCGCGCTCATGAGTGATTCGACACGGGTGCGTGTTGGCGTACTTGGCTTCTCGCTATCTTTACTTTACTTACTATTGCATAGACTGTCGAAGCGGCAATCGTCCAGCTCTTCGTAGAAGCAAAGCGCAACCAACCGTCCATCATCTACATCCCTTCCCTTCTAGGCTGGAGCGCTGCAGTCTCCGAGGCGGCGCGTACGACGGTACGCGCCATGCTCGACTCCCTCGCGCCAACGGATCCCATCCTTCTACTCGCGCTCGTCGATGGGCCGTGGAACTCTGTCCCGCGCGACGTCCGCTCGTGGTTCGGCATCGGCAGGGAGAACCGCGTTGCCCTCGAGCCGCCTACAGCCGCGAAGCGAGAGGCGTTCTTCGCAGAGCTTATGAAGCACGTGCGGCGGCCTCCTACGGAGTTTCCTGACGCTGTTAAGCGCAGACGGAGGGTGCTCGAAGAGCTGCCCGTTGCGCCTCCGTTGGCTCCAAGGCAGCCGTCTGAAGCTGAGCTTAGGATATTGGAGGAGAATGACCTGCGGACGATTGCGCAGTTGAAGCATCGACTGAACCCTGTGTTGCTGGAGTTGAAGCGCAGGTTCAAGCGTTTTACTAAAGCTGCTGAGGTGTGTTTGCTCTGATGTCGTGTTTTGTGTGGTAGCTGACGTCTTTTGTATAGCAAGAGTATGGGACTGATGCTCTGGGGAACCTCGTCTATCAACCTCCTCCGATGTTACATCCCCAACCGGTCGAGGAGATCCCGACTTCGCCTACACCGAATGGCGCTGTCCAGCCTATCGTCATTGATAGTGACGAGCCTGCACCGCAACAGACCAATGGCGTCGAGCATGCGAGCGACGCTCCCGATGCTCCATCCGACCTTCCTGTTGTCCCTGCTCCAGTACCCGTTCCCGCGCAACCCGAACCTCCGGTGGAACCGACAATGCACCTTATCGACCTGGAACGCATCCACGTCGCGCTGTACAGTTCAAAGTACCTCACGCCTTTCGAGTTCCTCGACGACGTGCACAAGGTCGTCGAGAACGCGGACAACATGAAGCATTACGACTCGGAGCGATTCTTCCGTGCGCAGGCGCTATATACGACGGCCGAGGTGCACGTACACGAGTTCGAGGCGAGCTTTTTGCAGGAGTGTAACCGCATGGCGCCGCGAGAGCGGAAGCGGAGGGAGGACTACAAGAAGGCGCGCGCGGAGAAGAAGAAGGCGCTTCAGGATGCGGCGCAACAGGCTCAAGCTCTTGCGCAGCCTGCGTTGCCTGTACCGGCGGGTACGCGTCGGAGTGCGAGGAATAATGGCCTGCAGCCGGAGTTGACGATCACCGACCCGGTGGAGCTGGAGCGCAAGCTGAAGAGACAGCGCTCTACGGACTCGGCTGGGAGTCGCGGTGATGCTGCTGCTGGGTCTGGCGGAGAGGAGGGGCGCGCGAGCAAGCGCGCTAGGACTTCTGGCGACGAAGCGGAGGGTGTCGATGTCTTTGGCACCGTTGCGGCGCCTGCTCCGATGGCCATGGACGTCGCTCTCGTAGCTGGGTCAAGCAGCAATGCGATGCTGGCGCCCGAGCCGATGGTGATGACGCCGTTATCTGCCGTCCCGCCATCCATCGCCAATGGGCAGTTACTCAATCCTCTTCCTTCCTCCCCCGTCCCGGTTCCGTCGACTCTCCACGATGCCGATGTTACGATGGCGCAGGAAGTACAAACGCAACCTGAGCCTCCCAAGGAACCGACTCCTCCGCCACCTCGACCGCGTACGCCGAGCCCGTCACCTGGACCTCCGCCTGTGTTCACCTTGGACGAATCGCTGGCTAGGGCTTTCGAGACCAAGCTGGTGAGCCAAACTGGTGGACTAGGTGTCGAGCAGCTGGAACAGCTCCGTGCGGCGTGCTTCGACTGCATCTGGCGTCATCGTTCGGAATGGGATCGTGACTCTGCTGTTCATGAGATGGACAACATCGTCAACGAGTTCCTGTCAGAACTAGAAGAAGATCGCGAGTCTGATCGCGACCTCAGTTAGTCGGGTGCGCTGTGATTCATCATCGTCCTCTTTTTATCCGTACATATGTTCTATTGCTTTGGTACTGCTGCGTCGCCTGTTTTCCCTCGCTGTTCCGCGTCTGTCCCCGCCTGTGATATAATTGCGCGTGTGTTGTACGATACTGACTTTCTCCCTGCTCACCCAATGAAGCGAATGTCTGGCTCTTTGCACGCACAGTTCCGCTTCTGCACCTAAGCCTGTCAGCTTCGGGTCCGAGCGGGTGGCGAGGTGTGTATGGATCGCTCTTCCTTCCCTTCGTGCGCTGACCATGCTATGCAGATCCGCGACCCATGACCACTGGTCGATGCTGCGTGTTTGACCCTCGCCCTTCCCAAGCTTACGACGTCGACCCTCGGCACCGCCGCTCCCGTCCTTCATGGACAGCGTTAGCTGTGATGGCTCATCCCGCTCTGCACTGCTTGAACTTTAAGAACGAGTGTGGCCGTCAGACATACTCAGCTTACTTCCCTCCCTTCCCCCACTGTCCTTCACTTCCGTAACCATTCCTTTACAATGACTCGGACGAGTGTTCTTGTCTTGGTATCTCTCACCATCGCCGCTGCTCAGGTTCTCGGCGCGCGCACTTGTCGCGGCGTCAAGTCTTCAGGCAGCGTCAAGTCTTCTGGCAGCGTCAAGCCTTCAGGCAGCTTCAAGGCATTCGTGGTACGCCCAGTGCGATCCGCCGAACTCGATGTCATTTAATGGGATACTCAGCCCTTCGGAGACAGTTATACGGACATCAATGCACACGTCCGTCAGCCGTTGTCTTGCAGCTCATTCCTAACATGATCACAGGCGGACGGTGGCATCGTGTGGCCAGTATACGCGGCTGGAGAAGCCAGCGTTGAACTACATTCCTTCGCCGTGGCGGGCGCTGTCTGTTCCACATCGCTTACTCCGGCGGGCACCGACGATGTCATGGGATCGCAGTTGCCTACTTATGCTGATGCCAACCTGGACCTCGACCCTGCGACTACCGTTTATTCGCTTTGGATTGGTACCAATGACGTCGGCCATGGGAGAATCATCGACGGTAGTCACCCGGCTGGTGTGTCGATCGTGGACGTTGCGCACTGCGGCGTAGATTGGGTTCAGAAGCTGTACGACTCTGGGGCTCGCAACTTCATTTCTATGAACGTATGTGTCTCAGCATTGTCTTCATCCTTTTTTTTACACTTTTGGCAGATGATCCCACTTGATCTCACGCCGAGTTACACGAAGCCGAACCAGAATATGGAGCTTCTCCGTGAGCTCGTTGCGTCTGGGAATAAGCTCCGCGACATGATGTTGCAAATACTTGCACCTTCATTGCCTGGTGCCCACATCGGTAAGTTTGACCTCCGACAGGTTCGCAGATGGCTAATGGTGATACAGGGCTTTTCGACGCGCATGGACTCTTCACGGACATGATCAATAACAGCGGCAAATATCTCAACGGAACCGTCGCTGCCAACACGACGAGCACTATCTTGGATTGCAAGAATGATGGAGGGTGTAGCAATGACACCGACCGAGATAGTTTTCTATGGTAGGCTCCTTCTGCGTGTTGTAAGATTTCGCGCTGATCCTCGCTCAGGTACGACGACTTGCATCCGTCAGAGCAAGCTGACCGCATTGTTGCGCGTGAGATGGCTGCTGTCATTCGCGGCGACAAGTCGCAGTGGATGACATGGTTGAGCTGATTATCCATTGTCTTATCTTAAAAGCCATTCTCGTATATGTAATGATCCCCGGCATCACACTGCATCTGTGATGCACACAGGTTTTCTTTCTGTAGTGGTCCTCCAATACAAGTCGTCTCCAGAGGATTTGTTCCCGCACATATGACCCACAGACATAGAGTTTGTGATGAGGGAACCATGAAGCTACGACCCGTTGCGAAGTACCAGCAGATGTTGAATTGGAGACTTTGGAAGAATGTGCATATATACAGCTGCTGAGAGTCCGAGTCTGACATTCTTCTGCAATCCGGGAGCTATCCAAATCCGGCATTCCGGGCGGAAGCGCTGGAGTCTGCCGCGTTGCCGGTCCGATTTCGCACCTTGCCTTCAACCAACCTGGCGCTCATAATACCGGCTGGCATAGCCCAGCAGTCGCCGCATTTCTTGTCCTTCCAGACATGGCAACACCTGTTTCTGGTCCGCCGCAGTCACCTGCATCATCCAGCGAAAATTCGCTGCAGTTGGATGTCGGTCAACCCCTAGGTGCGCCCAGGGCCAAACCTTGCGTTTTGTCGCAGTCCTGACGCGTTTGCAGGCCCTAATCTTGTTTCTTTGACTGTTCAGGCTGCCAGCACTGCCGCGTTCCCTACTATTCCTCAAGGAAATGATCCACTCGCCGGCACTGGGGCAGGTTCAGCCCAACATGTCATACGGAGGTCACGTGAGGCTGAAACTCGTCTACAGCCTCTGGGACTGCAGCAGAATCTCCATCGTCATCTAGGATGACAGACCGTGACAAGTTGACGGCTTTGCCGAGCGCGTCGTCGATGGGTGGTCGCCCTGTTCTTCAACGTGGACGGTCAGGGAGCGTTCCCAGCCGATTCGACTCGATCCCAGGCTCGACTCACTCACCTGGACGATCTACTGCCTCTGACCCAGCTCAGGGCGACGACACCAGTGCTCATCACCGCGTGTCATTCGAGCGCGAGCGGACGAACTATACGTTGCCAGCCGTGTTCAAGAACAGTAAGTGGATCGCAGTCTTGTCGGTTGATCTAAAGCCTTGCAGCAATCGGACGGTTCGGCACACACACCTCGTCTGATCCTGTCCTTCCTACACACAGGCAGACGGTCCCGCCCGCGACCCCTCCTCCACGCGTGCGGTCAGATTCTGTCTCTCATCGTACCTTGTCGCCACTCCGTATTTGGGCCGGGCTTCCCTCGCTTCACCGCCCACGTTCCCATCCAGAGCGCGAGGAGCCGTTCATTCCCAAGGATCCGTTCACGTACTCATTCACGCGTTCTGCGATGAAGCGCCGTCGAGAGGCGGCCAGCTCGCTCGCACTTCAGCTCCTGCGTCAGTCGTATCTTCACCTGCTCCTGCGCCTGCCAGCGATATACTTCTCCCGGGTGTCGCGCGTGTTCGAGGATGCAGAGGTCAGTCGGCCGGACATCGAACGGCTCATTGAGCGCGCACGGGTGGCCGACGGACGCGGGAATGTCTTCCCGAGTCCGCGCGAGTGGCAGCAGGGCGTGGAGGACGGCTCGGTTAGTCGAGCGCTGGGCCGGTTCATGGAGAACTGGGAGGACTTTGTCGACAGCCTGATGCGCGAGTGGAAGACGCTCAACGTCGTTTCTGCGCTCCTTCTCTCGTAAGACGCCTATACACGCCCCCTAGCTGCTGCTGACATCGCCCAAGCGCGATCGTCGCCATCTTCCAGATCGAGGATGCAGCGAACGATCCCACGACGCGCACGGCTGCGTTCATCAGCATGACAGCTGCGCTCTTCTCCTTGAGTAAGTGCCGTTCAGCGCCTGTGTATCGTCGCTGACGTGCCCACAGTTTACGGCTGCGTATTCATCCTTCGTTTCGGCAACATGCGCCGCATGGAGAAGGCGTCGCGCTGGGCAGAAGAGGCGCAGCGGACGACGAGCGCGATCTTCTGGAACGTCTGGATCCTCCTCGCGACGCCAGCGATATGGCTGGCGTGGTCCGTGATCTTCTTCTGCGTCGCCATGCTCGCGTTCCTCTGGACCTCTGGCACCGACAGGCCGCCAACACCGTTGACGGGCAACGAAGCACTCGTGCCGCGCATCATCGTCACCGCCATCTTCTGCCTCGGCGCCATATACTTTGTGCTCGTCGTGCATACGTTCCAGAGCTACGGCCTGAACAGGGGGAGGAAGGTGCTCAGCGCGTCGCCAAGAGGGATCGACGTGCATTCCATTGGCCATCCGCTCTCGCCGATGGGGACGCGCGAGAGCAACACGGGCCTACCGCCTCGCATGGCAGATGGCATGACCACGCCGAAGATGAAGATGGAACCGCGGCTGGTTTCGCCATGACCCACGGTGGAGACATAGCGCAGGAGCCTCGCCGGTACACGGATGTACTGCCCTGCTACTGAGCGCAGCGCGCGGCTTGATGTCGTCCACGAGATAATGGAGGAGAGAAGTCAACCTGTTGCGAAAGTTGCCAGTTTGACTCGTCGATTCGTCGCTGTCACATTGCTGTCATGTTTGAGTTCTTTACAGGTTCTTTAGCACGCACATTTCGTTTCTCCACGTCTTTATTTGTCTCTTTAGGCTCTACATCATGTATCTACCCACGCATCGCATGGACGCTGTCACGACGTTTTACATGTTATACATTCCCGCGGTTTGGCGCGGGTTTCGGCTCCGCCGAAAGCGCGTATTTGGCGCCGGCGTGTATACTCCGCACTTTGACTCATCTTTGACTTGAACCACAACCACCATGTTCATCCACAACGAGAACTTCGAGCCTGTGGAACTGGCAGACGAGAACGTTATGCAGGCCAACATCAAGCCCAATATCAAGCCTGTTGTGGTCGCAAGTGAACCCGTCAAATCCAAGACGCCGTCGTTGAAGCCCGCAGCGTTGTCGTCCGCAAGTTCGCAATGCCCAATATCGCAGCGAATAGGAAATAACGCTTTTTTCTTGCTCAGAGCATATCTATTACCCAAGCACGTCCGCAGAACGCTTACAGTACCGCACTCCTGACGGAAAAGTCTGCTTTATCCCATTTACCAACACTTGCGCGTTCATACTGTTTTCCCAGGCACTGACACCATTCCAATGGGACGTTTATGACCTGACGTTGACTATCCCAGTTGGAAGCGTGGTCACGTATAAGGTACGTAGAATCGAAGTCGGACCCATCGGCGGCTTGCTCACGGTCCTCGTGGTTTACAGGAGCTTTGCAGGCGGCTGAAGCAAGGCTCTCCAAGATCAGGTCTCTCATTCTCTCCTACCATCCATCGATATCGCGTTGCTGATTATCGCTACTCTACATAGTCGGCGGGGCGTTGCGACGCAATCCTTTCGCACCATACATCCCGTGCCACCGAATCATCGCATCAGACCTCAAGCTCGGAGGATATTGCGGCGAATGGGGACCGGGCCAGAAGGCCAACCGCAAGCTCGAGCTGCTGTCGTCAGAAGGCGTAAAGTTCGACAAGGAGAACCGCCTCAAGGAGAAGAATGCCCTGTGGCGCGATTGAATACACGCTTGCAGGGTCTGATCTTGCATTGTAGATTATTGATGTTGCCGCTCAATTCTCAGTTTTCGGCGAGATCTACCGGGTGCGTTCATCGGCGGGATCCCCAATGGCAACAAAGGAACGGACGTCCACAATGTTGCAGCCTCTGGGTGGCGCTAATCCCTTTATGAACGCTGCTGCATCCCGCCCCGCGGTGGCACAACCTCAACTCGATCTGACGATATGGCCTCCATCGCCGAACGCGCTGTCCAGATCCACTTTGACCGGGATGAAGTCGTGCTCATGCCGCGCGACACATTCGTCGTACTGACGGGCGAGACGAACGCTGCCCCGACTTCGACTGAGGGCCGCCGCGTGGGCGACGTGTATATTGCCAACCTCGACCTCGCGAAACGCTCTTTCGACGGCGCGTGGTACTATACTGGCAGTGGCTGGAAGCAGGCCGATCTCGGCGAGCTGAGGGCGCATTCGATCGCCCATCCCGTCCTCGCCAGTCGCATTCTTTCGATTTCTCCAGATGGGACGAGCGTGAATTGGAGTAAACGCGATACGATTGTGAGACGGGAACGAAGGGCGCGTACGCTTTCTCGCACCCAGAACCAGCGCCCGACGACGCCGCCTCCTGCCGCACGTGGCACACGCTCTGCGCCCGTTACGCCTCACCGCGGTACCGCGGAGAAACGTGTTCCTCCACCCCTCGTCAGTCCTACTGGGGCGTCGTTTCCTCTGCCGCAAACTCCTCGGTCGCCAGTCTCAGCTGCGATTCTGTCGTTCGCGACACCCACCTCCTCGCGTAGCAGCCGCAGCGCCCCGTCTCCGCTCTTCTCGTGGCAGCCTGGGAGTCCTGATACGTCATTCGATCTCTCGCCTACGCGTTCTATCTTCGGGAGTGGAGGTCCGGGCTCCAAGTACACCGTCCCGCAGAAACGCGGCGAAGGGGCGCCTTCCGTGCCACCTACGCCGACTAAAACGCGCCGTGCGTCCGTCTCGACGTCTCTCACGCCCGTGCAGGAGGATCCAGCGGACGCGGGCTCCATTCAGCCGTTTGTCATCCAGCCCCAGCATAAAGAGGAGCAGCACACTGCCAGGCAGCGCTCCCACATGCGCCCGGACGCCGCAGAGTTCGTCCCTACCGGCAACGTCTTCTTCCAGCCTCCTCCTACGATGCCCGCTCCTCCTCCTCATTCTCTCCCTCAAAACCTCCGCCCCCATCCGCACGCTCAGCATCAGTTCACTGCGCCTTACCATCCTCCGAGTCCCGCTTTCGACGTCTTCTCCTCCGAATTGAGCATGATCGGCGCGACGGCGCGTATCGCGCATCTCAAGGCCCAGATCGCAGAGTACCAGCTGCAGGAGGCGAACTCGAGGATCCCGAACACCGCGGCGATTATGGACGTTGGAGATGCGTTGCGGCAGTTCAATGCGCATTTCGTCGGGATGGCGAACTGCTTCGAGTCGATAAACTACCACTTTCTCCAGGCGCGGTACGCTGTTTGAGTACTGATCACCGAGCCCCCGGAAAATACTTCGTCTTCTTTGTGTTCCCATCTTTTATGCCCGATTGTATGTGTCATTGCTGTAATGTTGGCTTTCTCTCGGACGCCTGAATAGACCGAAAACTTACGAGACGCGACTCGTGCGCTGAGACCACGATGGTGTGCATGTGGGTAGTACCATGTGTGCCACTTCCCACCAGCCGACGTGACGTCTACGCCTAACGCCTGCTGGGGTCAGCCCCTTCCACGTTGAGGGACTCGTCACATTGAAAGAAGGAGTACTGTAAGGAGCTACATTGTTGCCATTTTATGAGCGCCTCATTTGCGGAAGGTGCAACTGTCGCCACTTGAGCCTGTTGCCTCTTGCCCATAGTGGTCGTCGTCGATGTTCTCCCGATCAATACTAGGTCCATATGAAAACTCGCAATCTTTTCCTGTACGTTCAATTCCTAAGAAGGACACGCTGCACGGCGGAGCAGGGTGTGCAATACTGCGTTGTGTGTGCTTGATGTAACTATCTCTCGTATACATAGCTGGTCAAAAGGAAGTAGCACTCAACACGCGTCCAGATTACAGCCCAAACTACTGGGAACTATGCATGAAATGAAGGCGACGATAATAATATTGTTTTATGCTACATATGTGTCACATTTCGCTACATGAGTCCCGAACAGGAATTGATTCAATTGATAGTGATGCGCTTCGCCTGCTGCTCTGGCGTCGTCTTGGGGAAGGAGACGGTGAGGACGCCGTCTGTGAGCGAGGCGGAGATGTCCTCGGCTTTGACGCCCTGTGGGAGCGGGAGCTCGCGCGAGAATTTGCCGGAGCGACGCTCGCGCACGACGTAGCCGTCCTTGGTCTCCGAGGAGGAGGTGTTGACGGCGCCGGAGACGGTGAGACGGCCGTTGTGGACGTCGATCGTCACGTCATCCTTCTTGAGACCGGGGAGCTCGAACGTCGCGGTCACGAGGTTCGTGTCCTTGGATTCGTGCACGTCCATCCTGCGATGCAAGTCAGTAACGCTGACGGACTTTCAGGGATGAGACGACGTACCTCGGTCTGAAGGCGCGGGAGACCTGGTTCTGGTTGTCGCCGTTGCCTTGAATGCGCGGGCGAACGGCGTTGAAGGTACCGTTGAACGCGTCATCGAAGACGCGGTCGAGGTCGTCAAAGGGGAACTGAGTCCATACGAGAGACATTGCGTGGAAGTAGTAGTGGTAGTGCGCGCTTGTGAATGTGAACTTGGGGCCACGATGGTGAGACAGGGGAGGCTTTTATACTCTACAGCTCGCATGCTCCCGAAAGTTCGAGAGTCGTTCTGCGAGGTTTCGCGAACCTTCTGAGTCACGTGCCGTGAACCGGAACTTGCGCAGTGACGTGAGTTGCTGGTCGTTGCCGCGGAGGGAAGGTTCCGGAACCTTCTACCACCTCTGAGAGTAGAATGTACACAAGTATGTAAGCCTTCCCCGTGTCACGCGTCACACGGCCTTGACGACACGGTAATGAGAGCCGGTTCATGCCTTTCACAGGGCGAGGTGTTGTCAACCGCTCCTTCGCTCGCACGACTTCGTCTTGTCGCATTGTGCTATGCGTCTGAATCATTCCTCTGAAAACGACTGAATCTAGAGAATTAGGCAATCACAGCGAGTACACCAGCTTCCCGAGCCTCTGTCTTCTGGAGCTCTGTGTTTGCGAGCGTCACAAGTCAGCCAAATTCACGCGAGTTTTCGAGATCGAGTGGACTACAGACATCGTAAATGCCTCTGGGACATGGCTGATGCGCATTGTTCATCAAGAGAACCGCAAACTATACCTGAACTGTCAGCGTGACAGTACTGAAAGGACTATCCTGTTGATACCCATTCTATGTATCTCCTGAGTAGATAACCAAGAAACGTACACCGCACCGCACCGTCTCGTGCGCAGATTTTTGTCTTCAGATAGCGAGTCGAGAGCAACAAGCAAACAGGGGGGCAGTCTTCACAATCCGCCGTCAAAGCCGCCGTCCAGCGGTATCCTTGCCGCGCTCGTACGCGCATCGAGGAACAGCTCGTTCATCTCGCTGATGTCTTCCTCCAAGATCTCTGCGCGTCCTTGGAGCGACGCGAGGATAGACGCCGGCGCAAGGAGTTGCAGTGCATACCTATGTGATGTGGCCCGTCAACCTCACGAGCACGGACGCGGCGAAACAGAAATAGAAACAAGACGTACCGCAGACTACCCTTCTCGCCCTCGGCACTCAACCGCTCCAACACGCCCTCGCCGAGCTGCAGTCCCTCGACCGTAGCGCGCAGTTTGAGCACCTGGCCGACCTCGTCGCGCGAGTAGGGCACAGTCTTGACGATCAAGCATCTGTCGAGCAAGTCGACGGGTACACCGTGCGGCGCTACAACGTCCTCCGTCCCGCGAACGCGCGCGCGTCCGCGATTCGTAGCGAGTACGACGGTCGGCGCCATCGGTGATTCAAGCAGGCTGTTTAGGAACGTGAAGCATTCGACGTCTAGCATGTGTACCTGCGCCGGTACTTATCAGAAAAGGACGCGGGAGGAGGATGGGAGCATGATATAGAGACGCACCTCGTCGATGAAGACAACACCTGGAACAACCTCCGCCACGCCCTGCGCTACGTATCCCGCAACGACTTTATTCACCTCGCGCCGCAACTTCTCCGTGACCTCCGTACGCCCGGCCCGTACGAGCGAGCCCATGACGGACATGATGTCCTGGCCACCTGCACCGCGCCGTTAGCAGTTTCAAAAGGCATGGATTACGCGACGTACCTTGCGGTCGTGCGTTTGCGGCGTCAAGGTCACCGAGCGTGACGTCTTGCACGAGCTCCTTGCGTTTGTGTACGTCGCCCTTTGGCAACGGGACGTACGTCTCGCTCTCCAAATCGTAACTCGACGCATAGGCATCTGATCGTCCTACTCTCTGCAAATTGCTGTCAGTAGGCAAATCGACAGAGCAGAGCATGCCAATATTGAAGGCGGGGTAGCGAACTACGGAAACCGAAAGTGTCGTATGGTTTGGGGAAAACGAGGGTGCAAACGTCCGCGACATACCTTGACCGCGCCGCTCCCGTGCTCAATATACACAACATCGCCGACTGTGATCTTCTCCTTCATAATCGCCTCGTAGATGCTCGGGTCCAGACGCAGCTGCTTGGTGCCCTTGACGGTCTTGAGGCCGATGACGACGTGCGAGATCGTCTTGCCATACCCGCTGAGCGGGTTCTCCGCCTCGGCGGGCGTGAGCTCCGTCACTTCGCCTTCGTAGACCTCTTTGGTTTCCTTTATCCGCAGGCCGATGGCGCGTCGGAATGCCTCTGCGAGGACTTCGGTCTTCTTCACTTCGGCGCTGTAGACTTCGCTGCCGACCATCGGACAGAATGGTACCTAGAGCCCGGGTCAACCACTGGAACGGTTTATAGTGTATATTAATGACCTTTGCACCAAGTTCATGCGCGATAGCGAGCGCCAGCGCCGTCTTGCCCGTGCCTGGTGCGCCGGCGAGCAACAGTGCGCGTCCAGAGAATTTGCGCGTCTTGATGAGGTCGACAACGACACCGCATGCCTAGGAGAGCCAGGTAAGTGATTTGAGCAGTACTCGTATATGAACTTTTACCTCGCGCGCAACTTCTTGTCCGACGAATCCAGCAGCGCTAGCCTGCGCGAACCCCTCGGCGCTGAGTCCGAGGCCTTTGATATGCGAGTGAGGCGCTATGCGCGACGCCCGCGACGACGAGGCGGGGACGGCGTTGGCGGGGACGGCGCCGCTGGTGGACGCAGTGGTGGTAACCTTCATGGTAAGAGCCAAGGAGCAAAACGCGCGTCAACTCCGCACACGCAACTTGAACAGTTCTCCTCACAACGGACGAATTACAAAGACATAAGAAAGTAACACGCGATAAGTCATCTGCGTGGTGTAATTCACCAGCAGAGTTGGTGCCAGCCGAAGGTGCTGTCCGCCGACTCTGGAAGCTTCAAGACGACCTTGACGTGCTGTACTTGCTCCGTGACGAACTCTCTAGCAAAAGGGCCTCTGCCGGAGCTCGCTCCCAAGATGAAGTACATGGGATCCTTTGCGAAGGCGGCGGTCGGCGCGTCGTTGCGTGATCTTGGGGGTCTTTACATCCTCAACTAAGAACTTAAAGAAGAAGGGATATGGGATACTCACCGGCCTAACTTTACCCAGGTGACAATCATATAAGTTTCAATCCGTCCATCCACAATGGACACCATTTCGTCTGATAGAGAATCCACCCAACTTCCGTAACTTATGTGGAATGTCGGTGTTCGCGGCACCGGTGGAGTGCTAAAAAATGCCTGTCACCAGCACGGCAGATTGCGCAGCTTGAGTCACGACCACGTCGCCTTTGTAAACGACGTCTTGCTCACCGACACAGTCGCTCGAACATTATGGAATCGTCACCTAGCTCATCCGACCGCTCCCTTACCCTGGATTCGCTGCCCGCGGAGCTTTTTATGGATATAATCGACAGCGCGAGCGGGTCAGCCTCTGACATAGAGGAGGCTATGTTCGGAGGAGACGACGCTCGACTGCCGGTCGAGCTCCTTCCCTTTCGCATATCCTCCGTTTGTCGGCGGTGGCGGGAACGCACCCTCAATACGCCGCGAGTGTGGCAGAGGATCTACCTCTCGTTCAACCGGCAGCGCTTGTTACATGCCGAGTCCGCCGCTCAGCAGATTCGATATCTGGATCTGATACTTTCGCGCGCGGGTGCCGCGCCGCTCCACGTCTTTGTTGGAGGAGCGCCTGGAACAGTCTAGGACTATCATCGCTCCCTTCTCGACGTACTGCGCGATATCCTCCCTCGTGTTCAGCGCCTCTCCATGTGGACAGCGATGGAGTTCGTTACGCATCGGTCAATATTCGAGGAACTTGTGCGCCCCGCCCCGCTGCTGCAGTACCTGTCTGTCAACAGGGACGATTTCGTCGCTATTAGCGATCCCGGGTTTACTCGCATATCCTTCTTTTACGACTCTCCCAGACTCTCAGAGCTACGGCTATGCGGTGTGAGGATGTCTTTCATCGACTGTGCACGGTATCCAAACCTGCGGTCTCTCAAGCTCTCCGCCTGTAACTTCAGTCCGGCCATCCTGGCGCACGTGGGCCACTGGTGGCCCCGAATAGAGCACATATCGCTCGAGTCGTCCTCCGAAGGCAGCGCCTGGCCTACCACAATGCCACCCATGGCTCCTTTGCCTCATCTTCGCTCAATCGAGTTGCACTCGAACGGCATGGCGCCCATGCTCTACCGTCATCCCCAAGATGCCGACGTGTCGTTCATGGAAAGCCTCCAATCCGTCGGCTCCTTCGAGAACTGCGTCCTTGAGTTCTTTCAACATTCGGCGTTGCATCTGGAGGAGTTTACCCTGCGGGGTGCGTATCTCTCGCAGAGATTCGTCCACGATGTCCTCAATCCATGCAAGCACCTCCGTGCGCTGCACTTGCAGGACTCGACGTGCGGCGAGGACTTCTGGAGCAGCTGGACTGCGACGCCTAGCGCGGCGCCTACACTTCGTGAGCTCTCTTTCCACGAATGCCGCTTCCCGGACGATGCTGGCTCGGCGTTCGTGGCGTTCCTCCGGGAACGGCGTCCCGGAGCAACTACGTCGTCAAAAGACGCTTTGTGTGCAGGGATTGACACCCTAAGGATTGCCCAAGTACGGCGTACAATGGAGGCACATGCCTGACGCCCCACGACATCAGACTTGTCCGTCCCGTCGTACCAAGCGCGATTGTTCAAGTTAAAGAGATCGATGACTTCTGAGCTTGTCGATGATGGCTTTCTCTGCTTTGTGCTGTCTCTCAAAGTAATGTGTCCTGTCCGCACACCACTTCAGCTCTTCGAGTATCGCTGCATCGTAAAGAGAGAAGTTATATCTCGGAGAGCTTGCTGATCACTTGACACGGTGAAACCCCACGTTCCCGTCGCCGAGCGCGGGAACGACGTCGGTGGTGGATTAATGGCCTGCAGTGACACTGAGTCACGGACCGATCCTGCAGTCGTTCTTTCCCTCTCCCATCCTCTAGCGAGAATGGCATAGAGTCTTGCCCCATCGTACTACTGCATTATTCCTTCTGAAGACGACTGGGTGTTGAGATTAGGAAGTTACTCCAACCACGTCGGCTTCTCGATAATCTTTCTTCTTCTTCTCGATGTTCAGGTCCTACCAACCGAGCCCTCGAGCTGATTCCTCATCTCGCGACATTGCTGTCTGTTGCTTCATGACCAGCCTGACTTCTTACGCCCCAGTTGCGCGTCTTCGAGGGCATTTACGGGTCTGACGTGGCGCACGCTGGCGCACGTTCAAGTCTGGGAGTAGTTGCTCCAATCATATGAGATCCAAGACTCTCCCTTTCCTCTGACTTAGCGAACTGATACTATAGGGAGTTCGAAGAGTCTCACTATCGTGATTACTTACAGTAGGGTTTCCCCTGGCACGCGACGCGTCTATAAAAGGCGGTTCGGAGCATCGGACCCGGCCGGTCAGCCCTTGCTCTCCCACCTTCCAGCACGTTTAAAAATTTTCACTCGCGCATTTTAACATGGCTCCCGCGACTTACCTCGACCCGTCCACCGCGCTCGACGTCCTCCAGCGTTATGAGCACCGCGACGGGCTCAGTCTCGACGAGCTCATGACCAGCAAAGTCCACGGCGGCCTGACCTACAACGACTTGCTCATGTTGCCCGGGCGCATCGACTTTCCTGCGTCCGAGGTCAAGACTGAGACTCGTATTAGCCGTCGGTGCGTTCAGTCTCGTTCTACTCGTTTTTTTTTTTGCGCTTACTCATGCCGAATTAGATTTGCACTTAAGACACCGTTCATGTCGAGCCCCATGGACACCGTCACAGAAACTAATATGGCTATTCACATGGCAGTAAGCCCCTTGTGCTCGCGTGTGCGGTTGAACGCTCCTGACGAGCTGCAGTAGTTGCTCGGCGGCATCGGTGTCATTCACCATAATCAGAGCGCGACCAGTCAGGCAGAGATGGTCCGCGCTGTGAAGCGCCACGAGAACGGGTTCATCAACAACCCGGTCGTGTTCTCGCCTCGGCACACTGTCGAGGACGTCCTTGACATCAAGGCACGCCTCGGGTTCTGCGGTATTCCCATCACAGGTCAGTTTTCATTGCCGTCTCATTTGCGTTCCTTGCCTCGCATGATGAGTCTTTTTACTTTACGCAACCTTCGTTCTGCCTAGTAACGCTACGGCGTGATATGCGGAGTATTTTTACGTCGCTATACTGAACCTTCCTCTCTTCACACTTCTCGTTTTTCATCTTGTTGGACGAGAACGCTGACGAATGCACAGACACGGGCAAACTCGGCGGCAAGCTCCTCGGTATCGTCACCTCGCGCGACATCCAGTTCCAGCCGCCCACCACGCCCCTGGGCGACATCATGACTAAAGAGCTCGTGACCGCCCCGAAAGGCGTCACCCTTTCCGAGGCGAACCAGATTCTCCGCGTCTCGAAACGCGGCAAGCTCCCCATCGTCGACTCTGCCGGCCAGCTCGTCTCGCTCCTCGCCCGCTCCGACCTGCTCAAGACGCAGAACTACCCGCTCGCGTCGAAGCACTCCGAGTCGAAGCAGCTCCTCTGCGCGGCGGCTATTGGCACTCGTCCGGCTGACCGTGAGCGCCTCGCGCTGCTTGTGGAAGCTGGACTAGATATCGTCGTTGTCGACTCGAGCCAGGGGAACAGTGTCTTCCAGACCGACATGCTCCACTGGATCAAGACTACGTACCCGCACATCGACGTTATAGCCGGCAACGTCGTCACGCGCGACCAAGCAGCGCACCTCATCGCCGCTGGTGCGGACGGCCTGCGCGTGGGCATGGGCTCCGGCTCGATCTGCATCACGCAGGAAGTCATGGCCGTCGGACGCCCACAGGCCAGCGCCGTCTACGCCGTCGCAGAGTTCGCGAGCAAGTTCGGAGTGCCGGTTATTGCGGATGGAGGAATCGGGAATGTGGGGCATGTCGTGAAGGCGCTCGCTATGGGCGCCAGCGCGGTGATGATGGGCGGTTTGCTCGCGGGGACGACGGAAGCGCCTGGCGAGTACTTTTATCAGCAGGGGAAGAGGGTGAAGGCGTATCGTGGGATGGGCTCCATCGAGGCTATGGAGCAGGATAAGCCTGGTACGGTTGGCCTCAATGGGTCGTCGAAGAAGGGCAAGCCGGTGGAGAACGCTGCTACTAGCCGGTACGCGTCCCCCCTCTCCCTTTCTCTCCTTGGCGCGTGGTGCTTATTCATCGCACTTGATAGCTACTTCTCCGAGTCGTCGAGCGTCAAGGTCGCGCAAGGTGTTTCCGGCGACGTGGACGACCGCGGCAGTGTCACGGCGTTCTTGCCGTATCTCCACGCCGGGCTGCAGCACTCGTTCCAGGATCTGGGTGTGCGCTCCGTGCAAGAGCTGCACAGCGGCGCCCGCGCTGGAACTGTGCGCTTCGAGGTTCGCACTGCCAGTGCGCAGGTCGAAGGCGGGGTGCACGGCTTGAACTCGTACGTCTTGCGTATCTTGTTTGGGGTTTGGAATGTTGCTGACCTCAACGATAGGTATACCAAGAGGCTCTTCGCGTGAGCGTGGAGTTGCAGTCTCGTTGCTCTTGGTTGTTCGATCACTGCGTCCCTCCTCCCTGTACACTTACATTACGTCGATCTACTGAGCTTTTGCTTCACCTCGTCTATTCTCTTCTGTCTTCAGGGTCAGGCGATGACGGACTGCTTAACTTCAAGGATGTTGGGGAGCGCGCAGTGCACCTTGATAAGCCCATCAGCCCTGTCAGGTGGGCGTCTGCGAGTTGTCTGCAGCTGAGGGCGGGACGACGATATACGGGGCTCGCGAAATGAAGCAGTTTTGTATTGTTACACTGGGCGGCGAAGCGTCCCTGTCCATGTGCGATGCTGCCACGAAGGAATAAGAAGATGAGAGGCGTACATGAGCGGTCGTGAAGGAGAGGACATATGTGAGTAATGTACAGAATTACATGCGTGCTCCCGGAATGAGCTTTTACCCTGGAAACCTATTTTATGGGGCGCGTCATCACTGCAGCGCCCAACGGAGGAACGGCAGCTGGTCAGCGACGGCCGCAACGTCGACTTCGAGGCCGATGACAGCGCGTCGCGCGTCAACGTCGAGTCCCTTCATCCCCGCGATCCAGCGCACAGCGTCTGCGTCCACCTCGTTCCGATTCGCCGCGTACGCCTTGATCGCCGCACGCATTAATTGCGTCGCGTTGAGGGAGAATACGCCGACGCTGGCCTGTGTGACGGTTCCGCCTGGCCCGGCGAGGATGTGTCGTGGCCCGACGATCCCAGCTTCTGCCCACCGCACTTCGACTGTAACGCCCGAGGCGGTCGTATAGAACGAGGTCATCGCGCCCGCTGCGACTCGCGGATGCCACCATTGCGGGCCTACTAATATGCGTCTCACGATGCCGAATTTTCCATTCGTGACGATGCAGTCGAGGTTCTGTCGACAAAAAAGCGGTCAAGCTGAGGATTAAAATCGCAATAAGATGTGGAGACGTACACTGTTGAAGGGGAGAGGGCATCCTAGGAGCGCAAGTGCGTACGAGCCGCAGAGCGCGTACTGGACGTTGGGAGCGCGCGAGAACGAGACGTGAATCGCGCGCGCTGTCTCTGCGAGATGTGCGCCTCCAACTCGAGCAGGTACGAAAATCGGAGCAGGAGATAGCGCAGACGTCGAGGGCGTCATCAGCATAGTGCGTGTAGTGGACATGGTGACGCAAGCGGGGTAAAGGCGGGACGACGAGTTCGATGGCAGGACAAGAAAAGACAAGACAAGCCTTCCCTCCTTTGTGCACGCCGTATCGCCCTATATCTATCGACGGATGAACAAGATAGGGCGGACCTCGAGCGGGGAGGATGGACACGTGCGGATGCGCGAGAGCGCGAAACAGAAAAGCCCGCAACCTTCTTCTCGTGTGTTTTGTGTGGCGGGCAGGGCTGCAGATCTCAAATCGTACGTCCCACAGCCAGAAACGGCGCCTCCGCCTACACGTGACGGGCGACGAGACGTTGCCGACGCGCGGGATCAGTGTCCCGTGACGGCGGCGAGGTCAAATAGGGCGCCCGACGAATGGACCGGACCTCGGCCAAGGCGCAATGTTACCTCAACAACCTCGGCCTGGACATGAGAGAATAGTGCCTATCACGTCCGATCAAGTGAGACTGCACGCCAAGGTGTGCGATTCGTGCTTCCTATCCCTTGCATCGGGGTTGCGGGTCCGAACTGCGCGTCCGCAACATGCTGTCGCGGTTGGGTGATGAGAGTAACAAGAGCCCCGACGATCAGTGCACCATGTTGTCCCTCGCAAAAGCAGAACGCTGAACCATCGTGGGAGGGCTGTACGCTGCAGCCTGCCAGCCGTAAACGTGCCCATCTGTGCGCGGTCTCATTGACGCGTGAGCGCAGAGGAAACTTCCACGCCACACGTCCAGTCAGATAGAAGGGAAACAGCAGCCAAAATGCACGTGAGGTCTGTAGTCGTTCGATACGAGGACGCTACTGGCGGGCCGCTGTGCAAAAGAGGTTGACCGAGGCTGAGAAGAAGCTGGAGCCAAAACCACAAACATGCCTTAAGACCTATCAAAGCAAGCTACACACAGCAAGGTCCGTTGGAAGGGTTCTCAGGTGACTGCCGTGCCTGTTGACTGAGCGACGAGGGAGCACAAGGCGACGCTCGACACCGGCAAGAGAGAAGATGCCAGTCGAAGGTACCTTTACCTTGAATCCGGGCGTCCGTCGGCAAGCACAGAGACAGGGTATTCTTCTTGCACGATAAGAAGTAGTAGACGCGCGGGAGTTGTGCAGGCGCGGTTCCGTGCCGAAAGCGGGTCCACTCGGCGCATGTAACTGCCTAAGACGACGCGCAGGCAAGCCCAGTCATGAGGCAAGACACAGACACAAGTGTAAAAGCGTGGGAGTGGCATAGTTCGAAGACGGAGATGTGGAATACCGGAACTGCGCCGCGGTTCAAACGCCGTTAACAGTCGTCCCATGGCGGCTGACTGCTTAAGCTGCGAAGCGTCAATAGCAATGGGCAGCGATGAGAGCTGAGACCTATGTGTGCTGGAGAGTCGTCATCTTCAGAGACGCTACCAGAGGACGCGGAATGGGCAATCCACGAGAGTACACTAGTAGTAGAAGCCAGTATGGGTGTTGTGACACCTCCGCATGAGCTGGACAAGTGTCGAGGATGCGCAGCAGTCTTGCGAGGACTGTAGGTGACCTGGGGCGACAACGACGGTCGGCGAGATGTACGAGTCCAAGTGACGCAATGGCTGGCTAGACTCCGATTCCGTCACTTGCCTCTTTCCGCTTCCGTTTACCGTTTGCCGCGCCAACACTCGGATTCACAAACGTTGCACATGAAGCCATAAGCGCCGCCTCTCTGCCTACCTGGGGAATCCTCTTCTGGACGACATTGGACTTCTGGATCATACAAATTCTACAATGCTCCTGTGATTTGCGTCTGTGCGGCGCTGTGCCTGGCACCGCGCCTGTAGCTCATTTTCGTTCGAGTCGCCAGGCCGTTCTGGGCGTCTCAAAACGACGCGCTTTCATTTCGTGTTATGTGGCTATTGTACGCCAACCTGTGATCTTGTTGACGCCTTCTTAGGATTCTCGCAGCCTGCGAGGCTGAAAGTCGCTGACAAGTCTCCAGACCCTTGCTCAGGCCGGCCGCAACGTAGATCTGGATGGTCTCTAGCCTCTGATACATGTGCTCGGTCGTAGTTGAATCCCATGCTGGAACTTTGTTCGAGTCCACTTTGCGCGTCGGTACAGTGTTTTCGCGGGTGCTGGACCTATAGCCTTTCGAGATCCTTTCGACGGACCTATCGGCATCGACTCACTTCAGTCCAGTACAATGTAGAGAGCTCGCTGTTTCACTATCTATTTCCGTCTCTGGTACACTACTGCTACTCGCCGGCGCGGTTACATCTCGCGGAATCTCGACGAAACCGTCTGCTTCTTCTTTCGCATATACTTGGACGTATCATCAACGTACTCGCTGGGATTAAAGCTGCGCTACGTAAATTGTCTCTCTCATGCAAGTTCTGGTATCTACGAAGTGCGACTACGCCCGGTGTCGATGTCGACAGCGACATTTACGGCTCGCAAAGCGGGGATAACGGGGTATCTAGCCTCAGTCTTTAGCAACAAGCTGGGCACTCTGCTGGACAACAGCCTGACACAGCGTCGCAATTTCCACAGGGGAAAGGGTTGTTGTGTCGTTGTCATGGTGTCGCGCTGCGTCAACCCGGACGGGGTTAGCCCTCCTGGTCAGCACATCGAGACTCGCCCCGCCTTGATGTGTTATAGGGGTCGGAAGAGTGTCTCAAAGGAGTCTCATAATGGTCCATCGAGACATGAAACCGTTAAGTTCATGGTGCGGCTTATGTCTCGTATGATATCCGCGGCATGCTAATGCAACGACATACAGTAGATCAAGTATGACAAATGTGCGGTTAGACCGCGGGAGATCTAGTGCTACGTCTGCACCGCTGGCAACAACAACCGGTCGCCGTACTAGTTCTGCGACGGTCCGTGACTACGGACATCTAAGTACTTCCTCTCCTCGAAGGGCTGTAGGGCGGGCGGTCTGAACCAGGCCGCGTAAATGGCCAGACTCTACACTTCCCCTTCCAATTCACTATGCGGACAATCCACACTGAATTCAAGGGGCAGTAGTTAAGGGACTGTATGTAAATCTCTTCGACCGGCGGTGCCTTGCCCTGACAAAAGGGAAGCTCTGGAAGTCTCTACACGCCTCCAGAGCTCTACTTGTGCATGCGGCAACTCTGAAGGAAATCTGAGGTGCCACAGGACGCCTAGGAAGGAAGGAAGGAAGTATAAAACAGGGAAACGTTTGGGCTCGCTGATCTTACAAGTCTCCGCGCACGTGGAGATGATCTGCCGACGGACGCCCAGACAACGCTTACCGCGGAACAGGGGGAGGATTGAATAGCCTTATAGGTTCGTCCGTAGGAAACAGAGTACTGAGTCTAGGACGTGAAGAGACTAGTCGAAGAGTCTTCGCGACGTCATGGAAGTTTCCAGCGTACGCAGGAGGCGCAACAGGCAACCCTGACCAAATATGGGGTGGCTGTGTTGCCAGGTCGCGTGCGATGGGAAAGGCGTAGCGAATTTGCACCGCGCTATCAGCAAACACAGTCTCTTGCCCTCACACTCCTTTGCTCCCTCGGCAGATTGCCTTCTGCGCTGGCGCACATCAACCCCATAAGAGCTCCCCTGCGCTCCCACAAATAGCCGGAGACCACTCCCTTCACCCGACTTCACGCTCGGACGTCCGTCTTCCCTCTTCCGTCGGCCATGCCCCATGTCGGACCCGGAGTCGAGGAGGCCCTCGTAGGGTGAGATTTTTCGTCTCAGGTCGCGCCTCGTCGCTCATGAGAGAGCTTGAAGCATCTTCCTCGAAGTCCTCTTCTATGGCGCATTCTGCGTCGTCGCGTTTGAATGTGTCCAGGCGCTGCGACAACGCGCGCAGTCCAGCAAGCCGCATTGGTACATGACTTTCACCTTCGGCGCACTATTCGTTCTCATAACCACGGTATGTCGTGTGACAAGGCTGAGGATACGTTCACGTTACTGACGTTTGGACAGAGAACCATCGTCGACCTGAAGCGGACAGTCTTCTCCTTCACAAATCCTTCCGACGCCGGCGCAATCGACCTCGGCGCGCCAAGATCTGTGAGACAATTTCCGTTCTCTCCTTCTGGGAGCTCAACGGCGCGTAGGTCGAAAGTCTCATGACCAATGCCTTGCTTGTCGCAATAACGGTGGTGGCGGATGCCTTCCTCGTACGTCCCTCTCTTCAAAGGCATGAACCTCTCTAACGTAGGCTTCAAGATATACCGGCACGTCCTGCATTACGTCTTTTGATTTCGCTGACATTGTGTGAATTCTCAGCGTTTTCGTGGTGTGGCGGAGCAACTTCTTAATCATTGTCGTTCCGATTCTCCTCTGCTTGGGTACCACAGGTCAGTACACGCAACCTCAGACGGGGTTTTTTCCCGTGAGCTTGTCATTCTTCTAGGTGGTGGTGTCTATGTCGTATGGGCTCTGTACATGGCGGACATCAGCAACGGGCTCGGATCGTTCGCTCGGATTAATCAAGCTTTCTCCATATTCCTCTACTTTACACTATCAGCTAACGGGCTGTGCACACGTGAGTAGAGTGTTGAAGAGGAGTCTCATCTCGCTGATCGCGTCTCAGTCCTGATTGCTGGTCGCATCATGTGGATTCGACGCACATCTTCCGGTGCTCGGGCACGCAACGGCGATGCCGTCTCACAAATACTGACGCTGATCGTCGAGTCAGGTGCGTAATTCGGTGCATTGTACGAGCAGTGGCTGAACGCTAGCGCAGCTGCAATCTACTCTGCTGTCCTCATCGCCGAGCTCGTCTCCATCGCGTACAACAGCCCGACCTCTTTCACCTTCATCAACCTTGTGAGTAGCAATATGTCACAACTAGACTCTCACATTACTGACACGTGACTTAGATTGGACCCCTTGTCGGCATCGTGGTATGTGAAGTCCTCGCTCGTCACTGCGGCAACGACTTAACCCTCTGCAGTTTAGCTACATCATTATCCGGGCGGCTCGGAATACGCACCCCGTCGACAGCAGCGGCTACCACAACACGTCGCGTACTGGTGGGGGTACCCAGAGTATCAGCAACCACAACTTCCAGAGCTCGCGTCCGCAACAACATTTCCGGAGCACGTCACGTGCACACGAAGCGAACTCGCGACGCGAGCCCGTGCAGATACAGTTGGAGACCATAAAGCACAACAATGCGTTCGATTCGGATGTTGAGGCCGCAATAGGGCCCGGGCGAAAATTCTGAGGCCGGCGAGCAGAGGGTCTCGCCCGCCGCTGATCTATAGTATGACTGAAGGGTATTGGAGGATATGTGGATCTGTAGAATACTCGACGAGGTATCAAGAATGTATCGATGCCGTTGGATATGGCAACCACTCGGAGGGCAGCCGCGACGTCCGCGGCGAGTCCCGCAGCTTGCCTTCATACCACCGAATCATGGCCGAGTCGGACGAGTTCGAGCTGTACGACCTCAAGGTTGTCGTAGAAGCTCCTGCGGGAAGCAGACTCCTATGTGAGGCGCAACGACCCTTCACTTCGTAACGACGAATAACGTGTCCAAGGCGGAGCAAAACCTGGCGACTACTTTCTCCTCGAAGGTGAACTCCTTCGTCTGCCTCCAGGTCAAGGGTTCTCGATCTACTCTCTTGGTACGCTGCTCCACGAATGCATTGACTCTGAACTGATACAGGTTGTTACAGGCGCAGTGCTTCCATTGCTCGCCGCGAAACAGCGCATGACCCATGCTGCAGACTGGATGACTTCAGATGCAGTCATTGCTTGTCCTGATCCTAACTGCCCGTCGAAACTGCGAATTATACGGACCGGGAAACGTATTTTCAAGCACGGAGATACGACGGTAATTCCGATGTGAGCCTGGCAGCGCTCCTACGAATTCGTTGCTCATGTGGTCGTGCGAGATTCCGTTCTGTCTGCATACAAGTGACGGGATTCGGCCTCAGGGTCATGTCATGTGTGTATATACACGCCAAATTTGATCCCGACCGGAAGTTGGTTACTTCACTTCCACCTTGTAGAGTTCCACCTTGCCATTCCTCGCTGTGTCGAGCAGGACTCCAAAGCCATCCCGGAGCTCGCAAGGGCCAGAACGTCAGCCTCGAGGCAGCCTCGTGTCGAGCCCGTCAAAAGACGCCTTCGTCCCGGTCCTGCCACCTCACTGAACCTTCACCATGGCGTCGCCCGCATCTCCCGTTACTTCTAGTTGGGTACGGTCGCCAACGCAGTCGACGACTGTCTCGCGCTCCTCGTTCTATAGCCAGCGAAGCAGGCGACGTCCTCTACCAACACCTCCTCAGCGTGTTGGCTTTCAAGGCGCACCAATTGTTGCACCGCTTCCGGTGCCCACGCCAGCCCCACCTCCTCCAACTCTTCAAGTAGCGTCTTCGCATACTAACGTCTTTTTGGACAAGTTCGTTGGTGGCTTTCGGCGCTTTGTCTACCCCAAACGGAATGCCGGTCCGCACGTTGACATGGAGGCGCAGGCGCCAGTCGCTGCCACAACGGGATTTAAATCTGCTGCATACGCTGCACCTCATACTGCGAGTCATTACGGAGACTACCCGCCGACAGAGCGCGAGCGTCCGGTCACTCTCGTCACTTCAGACGACGGGCAAACCTACGATCCCCTGGCTCCAGAGCCTGCCCACTCGTACCTTGCTCCTCCCGGCCCTGGGTTACATCCCAGCCGCTCCCCATCCATGATAATGAGCCCTCAGTCCCTCGCACCACAAACACCGCACGCGAGCCTTGCTCCCAGCGTGCACCACACCTCGCGCGCACCATCCATGCACCAAACGCTCGCAGGGAACGCTCTCTCCGTGCACGTCGGACAACCCTCGCACAGCCGTGCCTCGAGTGTTGCGCGTAACGATCCCTACTCGTCAGCACCGTCCGTAGGTCCCGACGTGGATGACGATACAGACGGCGAGGGGGAAGTCGCCACTGCTGTAGGCCATTCTGAAGCAGCAGGGGCCCCGACGGCGTCTACTGCAGCTCACCTTCCGCCGCACTTCATCAACGGCACGAGTAACGGCGGCACATTCGAGCAGCAGAGTGACAGCGGTGGCAAACATTTGTATGGGCCGCCACGATCGCCATATGGTTCGACATTTGCAGCCATAGCCGCCGCCATCCAGCACGTCCGCTCTCTGCCGTGGTCGTCGCAGATCGTCGCAGAGGAATGGCAGCCGCCACGATCATCCGGTGGGCCGCCCCTGCAGTCGCAGTCGTGGTACACGCGCAGCGATAGGGACCTATACCCCGGCGCACCGCCGGCGACGAACATGTATCCGCCGCTTACGACCACAGTCAGCCTCTCGCCCGGGCTTATACCGCCCCCGCAGGCGTACATGATCTCTCCTGACGGACGAGCATGGCCTCCTGGCACACAATACTATTACTATCCGCAGCCGCCTCAACAGCAGCAACCGATGTATTTACCCTCGGGTCCGCGCTCGTCTGCCCCGATGCCAACATCCTCGCGTCAGGAGTACGCTGCACCCCCCATGTCGAGCATGGGCGCTACACCGTCCCTCCTGCGCGCGCCATCGCGACACCTGGCGCCGGCGCCGTCGACGTATCTCGGCGCTGAGAGCATCACACCGTCCGCTCATCACAGTCGAGCGCCGTCTTACGCACGAGCTCACTGATGTCTTCCCCCGTCGCATGTACAGTATTCTATATTTGTCATCTGTCATCCGTAGGATAGCAGCGCTATCGCGCTCAATGGAACTGCAACGCCAAGATCAGTTCGCACACGTGCGAGAGAATTTCCGCTGCGAGATAGTTTATAATCATTTGATAAATACAATGTGCTGCGATGCGATGCGACCGTGTGTGAGGCTCGTGACGATAGCGGGCGGGTAATGACAGGCCCATGGCCAGGGGGTATGTCGGGCTAGTCATTTACTGTGTCCAGTAAGTGACCGTCGACTGGAAGCCCTCCGCGTTCGCAGACTGGTCGATGACGCCCTTGCCGTCAACGGAGAGCATCTTGTCCGCGCCGACAGTGCTGAGCGAGAAGATTTGGATGTTCTCGGAGTCGGACGAGATGTCGTTGATGACGCTCTGGCAGTTACGGGTGTCGATGCACGCCTGCTCGTAGTTGTTGAAGAACGAGTACGTGCCCGCGCCGTAGATGAGGATGTTCTCAGAGTCAGAGATGCGTAGTGCCCATGCGTAGCCAGACGAGAAGTCGGTCGGGTCGTCCCACTGGCACTCGGGCGTGAACGGCTACAATGCACGAGTCAGAACATGAACACGTGCGAAAAAAGTTTGCGACGAACCGCTGGTGCAAGGGGAGCCGGCTGGTAGTACGGGACCTCGGTCTGGATCACGCAGAGGAAGTGGTCCTCAGCGCCGACCAAGTTGTACTGGTAAAGCGCGTGATGCTCGGAGCCGGTACCGATGAGCCAGACCGGGCCCGCGGACTCGCTGTAGATACCGCGGCCAGAGAAGATGGAGATCTGGGTCGAGTTGTTGTGGTCGATATCGTGGTCAGCGAGCCAGACCCAGGTGCCCTCGAGGTACGCGGATGCCTGCTGGGTGATGTGGAGGCCGAGGAACGCCGCCATGCACTCCGGCGAGCCGGTGTTGGTGAGCTTCTCGCAGTTGGCCGAGTTGAGGTTCGTGCCCTCGGCACCACCGATGCGGATGAACGAGTCCCACATGCCGGCGGCGCCCTTCTGGCCCTCGGGGTCGTGCACGTTCCACTCGACAACGATAGCACCAGGAGTCGGGCCGCGAGTCGTGAATGCGATATCGGAGATCTAAGCAGCGCGTTGAGATGTGACGACACGAACTCGGGAGACTAGACGCACCTCAAGGACACCCTGGTCGCCAGGCTTGCCGACACGGAACGCAACGGTCGGGTTGTTGACGTCGCTGAACGCCTCGCCGCTCGCCATAAGCTGGGTCCATGCCTCACCAACCATCTGGGTCCCGACAGGGATCTCAATGGTCTTGGTGATGAGGTACATGCCGTGGTCTGCAGAACGGTATCAGCACCATGTCTTTGAAACTGTTAGAGCATAACGTACCGAAGAAGATGAGCTTGCAGCCAGCGTACTGCGAACGGCCGCTCAGCACTGCCTCGTGTCTGGCAAAAGAAGGGAACACACCTTGTCAAAGACGGCCTGAATCGCGGCGGTGTCGTCGGTCTGGCCATCACCCTTGGCACCCTCAGCGCGGACGCTGATGATGTCGTCCGGAGAGACGTTCTCGTACTGCGGGCGAGTGCGGGTGACCCACTTGCCGTCCTCGAGGAGGCTGTCGGGCTTCTTGACCGCGTTGAGAGTCGAGCGAACGTACTTGGGCGTGTTGCTGGTACCCTCGTAAACGTTGCCCTGCACCCAGGAGGCGATGGTCTGGTCGCCACCGGCGAGGATGACACCGCCGTCCTTGTCGGCAACGGCGATCTCGACGCCCTTGAGCTCAGCGTTGTCGATGACGATGCCGCCCGCGAGCGAGTCAGGCTGGTTGGTGGTCGTCTGCACGAAGATCTTGGTGTTCTCGATGGACGCGTCAAGGATGTTCTGCGCGCCGACGGTCTGGGCCGTGGTGTTGCCACCGGTGTTGATGAGGAAAGCAATGCCGCAGTTCTTGACCTTGGTGTCGAGGAACGTCCAGACCCAGTTCCAGTTGGTGTAGATGGCGACCTGAGCATCGTTCACCTCGAGGTTGCGCACGGTGAACTGCTGGTTGCCGAGGTCGAGCGCGCGCTTGCCACCGTTGAAGACCATGTCACCCATGTAACCGCCGGAGCCGTTCTCCATGAACATGCCGACGTGGTTGGTGGCCGGGTCCTTGCTCATCTCGACGCGGAGGTTGTAGATCGACGTCGCTTGCGATACCTTGAAAGGCAGTCAGTACACTGTTAACAGCGCGAATCTGCGCTGTTACGGACCTGCCAGTGGATACCCCAAGTGCCAGCATCAACCGGGAGTTGCGTCATGTCGAGCACAAGGTTACGGAGCGAACGGTAGAAGTTGTTCTGGTTGACCCAGTACTGGGCGCCGTCCGCTGCGAGCACAGATTAACTCGGAATACGCATCACAAGACTAAAACGCACCGATGTAGGGGTCCGCGTCAAGGATGGCTGGCCCGCCAGCGAAGTCCGGAGCTGCGATGATGCTCGGCGGGTTCTTCGCGTCACCGACCATCTGCGTGTACCAGAAGATAACGATAGGCTTCTTGACGAGGTATTTGCCAGGCGGGAAGTAGATGAGACCCGGAACGATGGTACTCTCTACGCAGCCAAGACCGCAGCGGTTTCCGGAGGAGATGGCGGAGCTGCACAACACGGAGAATAAGTCAGCGCCACTCCTTGTGCCGTATGGGAGCCCTGTACGCACTTGATGGCGTCGCTGTCATCCGTGACACCGTCGCCGACGGCACCGAAATCCTTGACGCTGCGCTTGACCTTGTAGCCAGTGTCCGGGTTCAGCGGGGAGAAGCCTTGAGAGGCGACGCTCTCAAGCCAGAAGGAGCCAGAGGCGGCGGTCGTGGGGATGCCAGCGGCAGAGCATTGGGATCCAAGAGCGAAAGACGAGTCAATGAGCGAGGCGACCGCGATTGCGAGCAGGCCGAGACGGGTGGCCATGAGGGGCAGAAAGTTGGTACGGGTTCAAGAGGTTGGCCGTGGCGCAGCGGGTATGAAGAAATATAAAACGGGAAGGGGAGAACAAGGAAGGGGGTTTGTGTGGTGCAAAACGCGTGGTGGTCATTTTATCTGCTGGTGCTGATGATACCGGCGGCTGTGCAGCGCATCCGCTCGTCGTCAAGCGCGCCATCACGGTTGCGTCGGCGCAGTCAATCCCAAAAACGGCCTGAGAATCCTTCCAAGACCGGGAGAAAGAGTCTTTGGGGGACGATTCACTGGCAAAGTGCACGGGGAACACCGAGCGCCCACACCAGTAGACCACGTCCCTGCGCAAGAGACTGCTGTCGGGACCGCCTCACTTGTGATTCCTCCCGACTCCTAGGCCTTCGCCGCAGTTATAGCTGATGGGGCACTTGTCGGTAAGAACCTAAGGCCGTCGTCCGCACGCGGATGTGCAATCTTAATCTTATCCTTGGCGCCATGATTGGCTGTAATGGCCATATGCATGTGTGCACTCTGGAGAACGTTCTTGAGGAGTCTCCGCGGAATGATCATGACCGGGCTCGGGTTGGAGCCGATGGGGATGTGGCTCTTCGCTCTTGCCAAACCTCGTCGGCGCAAGTTGGCGCTACCTCGTGAACTTCAAGCTCTCCAACTCGTCACTCTACAGTCAAACTTACGGTCAAACTTACGCATTTCCCGGTCCACCGCGCCGGCCACGTGTTGATCAGTCATGAGCACGGCGATACCTTGGACTCGGCATGCATATGAACGTTGAACCTCTGCTCTACTCGCTGCTCTGATTTTTCTACAATCATATTTCCTTCAGGCCTTCTGGCTGCGCTACATAACCACGCTCCGGGTGTAGTCCTTCGCTCCGCTCAGAGCGCTCGAGGTCGTCTGCTTCTCCCGACGCATCTTGCATGGACTACCTGGCATCGCGGGAAGACGCAAATCACACGCCGGCCCGCGCGACGTCACGCGCTCATGCAAGAAGTTGGACGACATTCACTATATATACGGATGAGCTGGCGAGGTCTCACGCTGCTCTGGACGCGACGAGTCAGCTATGCGTCTCGGAAGTGTCGCTCTTGCAGCCGCTGCTGCTTGTGCAGCTCGCGTAGTCGCGCAGAATACGACACAGTGGCCTCTGCACGATAATGGACTCAACAAGATTCTTGAATGGTACACTGGCCGTGGAATAGGATGATGTGTCGCTCATCCTCCGCGACAGGGATCATTACAGTCTGAAAGTTAACGGGGAGAGACTATTCGTCTGGTCCGGCGAGGTACGCATGGCAGTCTTGTGTGTTCGTTCAAGGTCTGACGTTCACCCATAGATGCATTATTGGCGTATGCCTGTGTAAGACATCGCTTGCTCGCTTGAAAGCACAAGTTCACGTTCCTCAGACCCGGCGTATGGCGCGACCTCCTGGAAAAGGTCAAGGCCGCAGGCTTCAACACCGTCGCGTTCTACGCTAGCTGGGCGTACCACGCTGGGACGCCAAACACGACAGACTTCACGAGCGGCGCACACGACATTGAACCTCTCTTCACCATGGCGAAGGAGGTCGGCCTCTATGTTATCTTCCGCCCTGGACCCTACATCAACGTGCGTTCCCATTATGTTCTTCAGCTGCTCTGCGTGCTCATCGTATTCGAGGCCGAAACGAACGCGGGCGGCTTCCCCGGCTGGGTGACCATTGGGTACGGACCTCTGCGCAACGACGACCCGCGCTATACCGCGGCATGGACGCCGTATATGACCGCCATCGGCAACATTGTGTCCAAGCACACCATTACGCGCGGCGGGAACGTCATTCTCTATCAGATCGAGAATGGTGGGTACAGGACTCCCATTCCATTAGCGGCTGACACGCTGCTCCAGAAATCGGTAACGAGTTCCTCAACCCGATCGCGAAGACGCCGAACTGGCCGGCTATCAACTATATGAAGATGCTGGAGGACAACGCGCGCGCGAGCGGTATCGATATTCCACTTTTCACCAATGCGCCGAATGCGAACGGCCGCTCGTGGTCTAAAGACTACTCGAACTTCGGCGCCGAAGCTGACCTGTATGGACTTGACTCGTACCCGAACTGCTGGAGCTGTGACTTGACCGAATGTCCCGGCCTCGGCGGCTTCGTACGTTCGACCTTGGCTTTGCGCTCGTATACTTTACTGATTCGCAATGTAGAAAGTCATCGACTATGCATCGTGAGCACACGACCTTTGCAAGACGTCATACTGACCCGCGTTGGCAGACACTTCGCGCTCGTGTCGCCCACACAGCCCTCATTCCTTCCCGAATTCCAAGGCGGGAGTTATAACGTGCGTCCAGCCGCTTGGCAGACCAGCAGATAGCTGACGATGCGCAGCCTTGGGGTGGACCGCAGGGCGGCTGCCGCAACGCCAGCGACGCCGACTTCGTCAGCCTCTTCTACCGCGACAACATCGCGCAGCGCGTGACCATGCACAGTCTGTACATGCTGTACGGCGGCACGAACTGGGGAGG
>KV426290.1:0-10691 GCA_001632375.1 Exidia glandulosa HHB12029
AGCTTCTTCCCGTTCTTGACGTTATTCAACTGGGGTGCTTTCCGAAGTCTCCATCTGTCCTGGACGCGTCGCGAGCCCTCTGGAGTCTTGGATACCTTGCACACTGTCCTTGAACAGTGTAATCATCTGCGCTACCTTGGATTTCACAGCTCCGAGTCGCTGCATCCTGACACAGACGTACGTTATACATTTCACGCCCTTACGATCGACGACCCTAAACCTATCATAGGTCCTCCCGTTCCTTGAGGCACTCAACATTCCATCCGGACGCTATCCTGCATCTCTGAGTTATATTGTCTTAACAGTAGGACACGATAAGCGGCAGTCGCAGGGACAAGGACGGCAGTCGCAGGGAGATTTTCAGACAACGAGAGCTGAGCGTGGGGTGGCCCGCGGCATTACACGCTTATTTTCGAGCTACCCTCGTCTTTGCCACTTCCAAACGACCAGGGGGATTCGCTCGGAGATTTGGAGAAAGTCTGGACTTGATAGTCCCATTGGTTACGTTGGAGCATTAGGAGGGGATCGAGTTGGAGGGAAAGTGTTCTTCAAGTTCGTAGACGAGGAAGATGCTCTGACCACGAATCTTGACGACGTAGCACGTTTCATTGATATCGAGGAGTCAATGGAATCAAGCGTGTAAGCATGGACCAAGTGTATATATCCAAAGCTATCTCTCCGGGCGGAGGCTCGTTTATTTTCTAGGGCGCCCTACAGGCTGGGAGGCGGAGGACTATGTCTGCACGTCGTCCAGTCCCAGCTCTACCAAAAAAGTGTATATATCCAGACACCCTATGACCGTCGTCGTGCGCGTTCAGCCCGCTTCTGATCCCTCGAGCCAGACGTCCACCTCGCCCAAATAGCCTCCTCGTCCTCGCTGACGATACTCCCCGACCCACGCATCGTGATCGGCGACTTGTCCTGCACATAACTCATCACCCACCGCGGGCGCACCGTCCCCGCCCCTTCGTCTCCGAAACGAAAGTCGAGTTCGTGCAGCTTGACGCTCAACCAGCTCGACAGGATCGCCCACTCCCCACCCGGCCGCGCGGGGAAGAGCATGCGCGCGGGATGGGCTGCGTCCTCGGCGAGTTCGGCGTGCAGCGTCGGGATGTCTTTCCGAAACTCGTTCAGGGAGCGGCGGATGGCGAGCGCGGTATCGACGAGGGGTTGGGTGGCGAGCGTGCGCGCGGGGATGGGAGGCGTAGGGACCATTCCCACTGCGTTGTTGATGAAGGGGACCGTG
The DNA here is from genome assembly GCA_001632375.1 of Exidia glandulosa HHB12029. Classification (NCBI taxonomy): domain Eukaryota; kingdom Fungi; phylum Basidiomycota; class Agaricomycetes; order Auriculariales; family Exidiaceae; genus Exidia; species Exidia glandulosa. The sequence goes on from KV426290.1 coordinate 1,247, forward strand.
AAGACATCCGGGAGGAGCGCGCGCAGGTTGATTGGGCTCTGGAACGAGACGGGCGTAGGGTCGCGCCGGTGTAGATAGACGTTCTGGGCAGGATGAGCTATGAAAGATGGCAGAGAGTGGGTGCGTACCTGGAAAATCCATGCGGAAAGCACGTCGTTGGTGCTCACCCATTCTCCCTGGCCGCGTTCCTTCAGAACAGCATTTGCCTCGACCTTCTGCTCTTCAAGCCACGCCTTCGGTACCCGAATAAGGACGTGCGTGAGCTTAGGATCGCGCGCAATGCGCATCACGAAACGCGAGATGAAGCGCATCGTCTGCGGCTTATTGAGCGCGTACCACCCTCGACGCGGCTGTTTCTTGGGAAGCACGACGTCCTTGGGGACACGCTGTCGGGTAGACTCCAATCCCAGAGGTACGAAGTCTGCGGGCGAAGGGGTGATCGTGTCGAGTTCCCCGCGTGTGGCCGCTGCCCATGCCGCGAGCAACAGCTTCGCGCCATGAGCGTCGAAGGCGACGTGTGTCGTCGTAAAGCCGATGAGCGTCGCGTCCGCGTACACCGCGACATGGACATGCGTCACTGGCGTGTTAGGCTTGAGGAAATCCTCGAAGACTTTGGGACACGCAGGACCGCGAAATAAGTTCGCGACGGGCTCGTCGGGAAGAAACATCGGGTCCTTGGAGTAGCCGTCCTTCGCCTTCGGCGGAAGTGTTGTAGGTAGCGGCGAGGATGATACGCTGCTCGTAAACGCTACTGGCGGCACATCGTGGCTGAACTTGCGCGGAATATGGAACTCGAATGTCTAAACTCGACGATCAGCACGCAAAGATCGTCGACGTCTTGGACAACCACACACGTACCTTCGCCCGTTTAACAAGCCGCGCACCAGCCTTGGGTATTTTCTCCTTCACCGCCTTATATAGCGCCTCTCGCAAACCATCCACGTCCTTACACGGCGTCGGGAACACGAACCCAATCGTCAAGACGAGGAGACGCGAGCCCAAGTCGGCCGCGGCGCATGGAACAATCTGGGCGTCGAGCATAGTAGTCCAGATGAGTGCAGAAGGCAAGCAGAGTGTGCGTGGTTAAGCATGGCGCGGAGGCCGGTGTTCGTTGGGGTCCTCGGGAGCTGCTGGCGCGCCGGTTTGGCCTGATCCAGGAAGTTACGAAGCGCGAGATGTACAGGCGCAGCCAATGGCGCCCTTTGTACGCCGCCAGTGGCGTCGTTGGGGAGATGGATTCATAGATTGAGACGTGCGAGTCGGCATGCGTGAGGGTGGGAAGCAAGAGCGATCCGGAGCGGAAGCAACCTACGGTAGTGCAAGGCGACTTCGTGTCTTTATTCACATTCAAATTTCAAGCACAGGACAGGACGCTCGGCATCAGTAGCTAGCAGGATATAGGAGTAAAGATCCTCCGTCAATGAGCACAATTTCGCCTTCACCCAGATCAGTACTTCACTCACAAGTCCATGCAACAGATGGAACGTACCGTTGATGAACTCGTTGGTTACAAGCATAAGCGCCAGCTTGCCCATATCCGCATGTCCGCCAGACTTCCCGAAGGGAACTTCGAACAGGGCTTTGATCTCCTGTGCGCATTGCTCGCGCGAAATATTCGGGAAGCCGAGCGCGTTGACGCTTTTGCTCGTCCTAAGGTCGCGCGTGAGCAAGGAGACTCAGCTCATGAGCAGACGTGCGGGGACTCAGCGGACTCACATGCCCGTGGCGAAGAGCCTGCACGAAGGAGGAATCAGATCACCACAAGGAGAAAGGAGTAGTGTAGCTGACGACGTACCCAGGCGCAATCCCGTTTACTCGAATCTGGAGCGGGAGGAACTCATGTGCGAGAAGCTTCGTCAGATGCGCCGCCGCGGACTTGGAGAGCAAGTACGGGATCCCGCGTCCGGCTGTGTCGGGGTCGTATAAAGGACCAATGCGAGCATGTCAGTCCTCTATAGCTACACAACGGATGGGTGAAAAGGTATGTGGATACTCATCTTAGACCAAGCATTCATGCTCGATGTGATAACGATCTGCGGCGGAAACTTCTTGCCGTTGTCGTCGCTCTTGCTCGCATCGAGAAGCTTGAGGAACGCGATGGACATGAAGTACATCGCGAAAGTGTTCACGGCAGAAACGGAGTGGAAGTCGCATTCAGAGTAAGTGTCGAAAGCGTTGACGTAGTCGTCCACCGAGGCGTTCGCGTTCGACTTGAGATCTGCAACTCCTAATCCGGGCTGAAGGGAAGGAGAGAGTGCGTGGCCAAGTCATATAAACATTAATATCGTCTGAGAGCGTGATGAACTGAATGAGACTCACGACCCCGGCATTGTTGAACAGCACGTTGACGTAGGATTCGCGTTTCCCGATCTCTGCCGCAAGGCGCTTCGCTTCGTCCTGCGCATGCATGGGTCGTCAGGTTCATGCCATTGCACCTGTAGCAAATAAGACAGCAAATGCGTACCTTCTTGGAGACGTCTCCCGCAAGCCCAACAAGTCGTCCACTGACAGCCTTGTCGTAGATAGCAACCACATCATCGACTTGCTTCTGGTCGAGTCCAATGATGTAGACCTTTGCTCCGTTCGCGAGGAGTGTAGTCGTAATCATGAGCCCAATACCCTGCAAGACGATCGGCCACTTCGAGGTCAGCGCCGGAGACCTGACTGTTTCGCGGAGAAGGCACAGACCGTTGAGCCCCCGGTGACGACGGCGACAAGACCGTCGAGGTTGTGCAGCGTTGCACTGCTGAGAGATTGGAGTAGCGTCTCGGGCATGTCTGTCGAAGGCATTGGTGGGGGAGGGAAGAAAGAGTCCGGGGCGTTTAACTGGCGCCGAGCTCGAATAAATACGCACGGTAACGTCAGCTGAACCTCTGTCAGCATCATCCGTAGTGACAAGACTGCTATTCGGTTCTTTGCGCACCGAGTGGGTCAGTACAACTCGGCTCGGGTTCACGGGTTGTCGGCTCCTCTTCGGCTCCCGGTACTGTATTGCTTCGGCGATTGAGCTCTTACATCCGTTTCTAGATCTCCTGCTGAACTGTGTGGGGGTGGGAGGCGTACATAGGGACCATGCCGACTGCGGCGGCGATGACAGAGCGCACAAGCTCATCGGACTCTGGAGGCAAGAAAGTAGTTTAGTGCATCATATGACGGCGTCCGCGCAGAGGGCACGTCGTTTGTACTCACCCATTCTCCCTGGCCTCGACCTTCGGCTCTTCAAAGCCACGTCTTCGGTACGCGGAGGAGGATCGCATCACAAATCAGATGAACCGCACCTTGAGTATGTGCTGAAAAGTTGCTGAGCTCGGACTCGACCGCCGTGCCTTTGGGAAGAACCACGTGTTTGGGTGCGTCGTCTCCACGTCCGGAGGTACAAAGTCTGCTGAAGAAGACGCGAGAGTGTCGAGTCCATACCTCAAGCAGCTTCATCTCGCCGTCATTAAGATGATTGTCCAGCGCAGCGCGAACATGTCTCACTGGCGAGGAAGCTCTCAAAGACCGTGGGACACACAGCAGCATCGCAACAGGCTCGTTAGGAAGAACCGTCCAGACCTTCGAGTATCGGCACATTGACATCAACGGCAATATGGACGCACTGCTGCGACTGTGAACGCGACGGTCGCCGAACTCGTGCAGTACTGTACTACAAGTAATTATTACCGCGTAACGCGTCACACCCTAGTGGCGGTAAGGTAATAAAGTACCCGTTGTAACGCGTAACGGGGACCACACGGTAACGCCTGTCACAGGGGTGAGAACGCGCAGATGGGTGCGGGATCCAAAATATCCGAGCCGCTCCGCGGCAAAGGTAAATGTAAAAGATAGCTTGAGCACTTATGAGACTGTATGAGTGCTATATATGCTCTCTTACGGCCGAAGGAGACAGAAATAACCGTCACGAGTTGTTGCAGAAGTCGAGAAGTCTGCTTTCCGGTGGGAGTGAGTTCCCTATACAGCTCATAGCGCGTGCAGACTTTTCTACATCTCACTCTTCAAAGGGTAGAGAAGCACATACGGTAACATGTAACGCGTCACGCCGGGGTGGCGGTAATGCCTCACGGCGTAACGCGGAATCTCGAGCGGTAATAATTACTTGTAGTACAGTATGTGGAACGAGCACGATTAGTGACGCAGAGGAATTATCGTCTGGTAAACTTCCCTCGTCTTCGCCCGTAACAGCCCCGTTTGACGAGCTGTGCACGAGCCTTAGTTTTTTTTTTTCGCCATAACCACCGTATACAGCTCGGCGCAGACAATGATCGCGACCTGGGTTTCGAGCTGGTGCTGGGTACAGAAGGCAAGCATGTTCAACGTGGTTCTCGTCGAACGCGGTCTGACGGGCTGTGAACCAAGCAAGGTCAAGTATCCCTGCTGTGAATGGTCAGCACTCATCCGAGCCTTCACGCAACGAATATTGAGCGGGGGTGGATATTTGGATTTCTGTCACCATTGCGAATACTGTAAATTTTTCGAATCCTTGTTAGCTTACGACAAGACAAAAGGCAGGAGCAAGAAGACATGGTGTGTGAAAAGTATCGGGCGGCTGTCTACGCGGACTTGGTCTTGAGGTACGCCTCGCGGCGCTCCTCGAACAAGCGTTGATATGGCTAACGCGACGTCAGCGACTGGCTAGAACGATAAAGAGCACGTACCGCCTTCTGGGCAGCAGACAGACCGCGCCAGAGCTCGCCCGCCTTCTTCGCCTTCTTCACGGACTCGTTGTTGCCGGTGATGTTGGTGGTATCGAGGAGCCCCTTGTCGGATTGGTCCTTGAAGAAGATGATAAACACGCTCCCTGGGATCTTGGCCGCCGGGTTGAGCGGGACGAGACGGCGAGCGACACCCTTGGCCCTGTTGACGCGGTTGATCTTTTGAATGGTCTCGTCGCCGACCTTGGCGGCCCATTTACGGTACTCGGCGGCGGCGACGTCACGGAGGGCGTTGGACTGTTCTTGGTACTTGGTCTTCTCGCTCAAGGGGAGTTCCTTCCACAGCGCGGAGGCGCGCTTCATGGCGTCGACGACGTTCTCGGTGCCGATGCGCGGGGTCTCCTTGACGAAGAGCGCGTACGCCGACGGGGAGCGCTTGGGCGGCTTGGGCAGCGCGCGGATCTCGGCGCGACGGGCCTTCTGGCGGGCCTCGCGCTGGCGGGTCAGGCGCTGCTCGGGCGTGAGAGCGACGCGGCGACGGCGAGCAGCAGGCTTCTTGGCCGCCGTCTTCCTCTTCGTCGCCGTCTTGCGCTTGGGCGCGACCTTCCTCTTCGCCGCCACCTTCCGCTTCGGCGCAGCCTTCTTCTTCGTCGCCGTCGTCTTCTTCTTTGCTGCGGGCTTTTTGGCCGCTGGAAATTTTCACGACGCGTCAGACGCGCGCACGTGACTCAGAGCGCTGGAATAGTGCGCACCAGTCTTCCGCGCAGCGGCAGCGAGCAGGGCTGGCGCGCTGTTGGAGAACGAGCGCATCATGGTCACGCGTGACGCCAGCAGCGATGCCGGCGCGGCGGGAACGGTGAGGGAGGCGGCGCGAAAGGCGCTAAGGCCGAGTCTGACGGCCGAGCGCAGGGCGAGCATGGTTGAAATACGGCGGCGCGGCTGGGCGGGACGACGAGCGCGCGGCGGGCAGGATAAAGCGGACGGCAAGCTGGTTCGTGGACTTTGAAAATGAACTCCGCCGTCTGATGGCGACAAATACCTCCGTTCACACGACCGATATTTCTTTGCTTTATCCCATAAAGTAGCAAAAAAGTCTATGAATATGAGATCTGTGCTGTTAGTTATTTATTTATTTAATTCGATTATGATAGGCGACGGCGGAGAAACATAATCCGTCAAGTATACAATGTGTTCCGCGAGCTGCACCAACGATGTGGTGGCAAACTTATACGTCATAGACCGTAGTGCAAGGGGCTGGAGTATATTTAATGAAAATGCGGAGGAATAGTTGGTCACGGCGGTACTGCAGTTTCGGAAATTCCTCGAGCTATATCGCACTCCTATCCACGCCCACAGGTATTTCCCGCCCAAGGGACGTATTATCTCAAAGGGAAGGACAGGGATGTTACTGGTTATACTGTTCCAGCTCTATACGAGTAGTGCATTGGTAGATACACGGGAGAAGAGATGACTCGGATGTAGAGCCCGGGTGCCGAGGTAACAGTGTCATTCTGCGTGTGTGAACACGTGCATAGTAGCCTCTAGCAGTCATCTTTTTGCCCGACTTGGTGCGCTGAACTTCTGTCGAAGATTGGAAACAACAGTTATGACACATATTCCGATGCTGACAAAGGATGACATCAGCTGATGTGCCGTGCGTATTTATTCCCTCTCGGCGCCAGGTAAACAGCCCCCGTCTCTTCCTCCCTTTCACGGCCAAGTACTATCGATGGCTGCGACAGACACACCCGAAAAACTCCTTCAATCGCTCAGCAGCGCGGCGCTACATAACCTCGACGGCCTCGTCGCCGTCGTCACCGGCGGCTCAACGGTCCGTGGCTTGCACGAGCAACGGGCGTAGAGTTATAAGCGGTAGATCGTATTGCAGGGAATCGGGCTTATGATTACGACTACGCTCCTGGCGAACGGAGCGAAGGTCTATATTATTGGATTGGACCAGAAGCGAGTAGACGACGTTGTTACGATTTACGATAAGGCGGCGGGCGGGCGACTTGTCGGCCTCGCGGGGGACGTCACGAAGAAGGTACGCACTTGTGGGGTATCATATACGAGATGTATTCTGAAGGTGTAGATGCGTACTAGGACGAAGCGAAGCGCCTCGCTGCAGAGATCGGGAAACGCGAACCTTACGTCAACGTGCTATTCAACAACGCCGGAGTCGTGAGTACACTTCACTTCACTTACGCTCAACTCTCTCGGACGAGAGTAACGCGATTTGTTACAGCTCGGTTCAACTGTCGCAGATCTGAAGACGAGCACTAACGTGGAGGACTACGTCAACGCCTTCGACACCTACTCAGAATCCGACTTCCACTCCGTTTCGGCCGTGAACACGTTTGGAGTGTACTTCATGTCCGTCGCGTTTCTCAAGCTTCTCGACGCGAGCAAGAACAACCGCAAGGGCAAGAAGTTCCCGCCGCAGATTGTCATTACGTCGAGTATGAATGCCTGGTCCAAGATGAGTCCTCACCCAATTTCAACGCCCTGATGGTGGAGGACTGACATGTTTGCGTCGCGCCTTTATACGACCCCGACACAGCCGGACGTGGGATCCCGTATTTGCTCTCCAAGTCCGCAGCGGCGCATTTGACGAAGCTTCTCGCGCATGAGTTCCTCCCGCTTCAAATCCGAGTGAACGGCATTGCGCCAGGGTACGTCCTTAGCTACACTAATTCGTTATCATTGTGGTGACGTGAGACCTCTTTCGTGCAGCCTCTTTGCGACGGGCATGTGAGTCCCCCAAGTCACCCCACCTTTGAGAGCTGCCTGCTCACTTGGAGCCTCAGGACGAGCAAAGGCGTCAACGCCCTTGGATTTCCCAACACTTCGCGCGAGCAATGCGCTCATGAGGCCAATTTCGAAGTTCCCTTCGGGAAGTCTGGTGGACATACGGATATGGGAAAGTTGGCGCTTATGCTAGTGACCAATGAGTTCATGAACGGTGCGTCCTCACAGTGACCAGGTCACGGATTGTATACTGATCTGCTACGCTGGCGTGAAGGCGAAATTGTGCTCATTGACGGAGGAACTCTCCTGAGACACCCTGCTAGCTACTGATGACGCCTCGATGTTTCTCCGCTTTGCACGAAACTTGAATTTACGACATCGAATTGAAGTGGAGTTACTTCAAGTTGTCCCATAGCGGAATGTACCACTGTCAGGATGCACATCTCTCTATAGCTGATATACTACTGGCAATACCGCGAGAATACGATCTAGACGAGGGTCGCCCGGACTGCCGCGGTCCACTGTACAATCTTCCTATCTATCCCGGGGAGATCTTCCACCATGATTCCCATACCGTCCAACTCCTCGAGAAGCTCTTTCACGCGCTTCCCGCGTGCCTCAGCCTTCTCCATGAAGTCGTCAGGGAGCGACACCTCTGTCGAGAGGTTTGTGAAGATGCATTCGACGTCGACGCTGTCGACCGACTCGGGAGTCAGAGAGATGTCGGCGAAATCTTGAGTAAAGTGAAGCTTGAGCTCTTGTGCGATACTCGTGGCCTTTGTGGCGCCGGTGAAGTAGGCGGAGATGTTGGAAATGATGGTGTTCATGCTGATGGTGCGGTAGTTGATGAGGAGGAAGGTGCTGGAGTAGGCGCGCGGCGCTGGAGAGTGAATGATGGGTTTCTGATTCCTCCAAGCCTGAATGACTCTCTATATAAGCAGAATTCTACTTTTAACCGTATGATCCTTGATCAGCTGCATATTGAATAGGGCTACTAATGGTCAGGTTCAGGATAGATTGAAGTTTGGTCCGTTGGTCGAGATCACTTCCGATACCGCCGCTTCTTGTAACCTCACGTACAGTTCGAAGATGAAATAGCAGTAGCAGCTTGTAAAGGAGTTCAAAGCATACATTCTAGTCTCTTGTTCTCCTCAAGAATGTTTGCAGAAGGTACCGTCCATTGTGTGGCTAGTCCTTCGCGATCTTTACAACCACGTAGACCCCCAGGGTCCTACTCCCCATAGTACTTGAGCTTGTGTGCCACGTAAGAATCTACAATTAGGAGCTGTGAGTATGTCGTTTACGCCTGAGGCGGCTGGGTATAGTCGAGAGGATACTGACATCGACGATGCTGCCGCCAAAGCCAGATCGGTCCTCAACCAAAGTATATATGATACTACTTCCTCAAGGCAGGCGTCTCAGTACTAAATGAAGATATATATCTATATCCTATTGTGAACTTGATGTAGTGAACCGACAGCCAACCTGCCATTGACCGTCTCTATGGGTAAACTCGTGTTATCACCTGGCTTAAATGTAAGATCCACAATCCCACAAACTTTCGGGCTTGCCTGGATATTTTGTTACATCAGTAGGAGCATTAGGGGACTAAAACTCTAATTTTGTTGTTCTTGACCTGATCCGTCAAAGGCGCCGAGCGGGCGGCGTTTCGGAATCTTTTACCCCTTTCCCTCGAACCGCGATGAGCAACCGGCTGGGCACACCGAACGGCGCGTCCAGCTCGCCCCAAACACAGCTGAGCCCCATATACTGACATATTATATAGCAGGAAGCGGCTCGGCGTCGCGTCCAACGACCCCACGGCCCGCCGACAACTTCAGACATGGTCTGCTCATTATCCAGATCATGCAGGGCCGTGGATTGTCTCTACCAGCTGGAACACCTCTCCCAGACGCCATTTCGCGCGCCCTGAACAACCAGAATAACTCACGCGGCTCCCACAATAACCGGGAGAGCGTCCAGCGCCGTCGCAACTGGTGGCTGCCCTACGTCGTCCTGGAGTTCGATAAGAACGAGATTCTGAT
>KV426290.1:21273-55737 GCA_001632375.1 Exidia glandulosa HHB12029
CGCAGCCAGGGTTACACCAAGACCGTCGACTGGTGGACGCTTGGTGTTCTGCTGTTTGAGATGATGGTGCGCATCCACATCCCATCTTGGCGCGCGCGCAATTCCCTTCTGACGCGGCTATTAGACGGGACTGCCTCCGTTCTACGACGAGAACGTCGAGACGATGTACCAGCGGATCCTGCACGACCCGCTTCGCTTCCCGGACGACATGAGCCAGGAGGCGCGGAGCATCATCATCGGCCTGCTCAACCGCGACCCGGCCCGTCGACTGGGCAACAACGGTGGCGAGGAGATCAAGCGGCATCCGTTCTTCTCGCGCTACATCGACTGGAATCGGTGCGTGGCCATTCTCCGCCTTCCCAATGAAAGCTGACGTTGCGCGATTAGATTGTTGGCGCGCAAGATCCAGCCGCCGTTCAAGCCCAGTGTGGAGAGCGCGCTCGACGTGGCCAACTTTGACTCCGAGTTTACGAGCGAGGCAGCGCTTGACTCGGTTGTGGAGGACTCGCACCTGAGCGAGACTGTGCAGGATCAGTTCCGCGGGTTCACGTATAACCCCAACAACGAGCACCTTAGCGAGAGCGCAGGCGCGTACCCGATCATGGGCCACTAGCATGTTGTATCACAAGCGCGCGTCTGTTGCGTGCGTCTATCCGTGTTATGCTGTCTGTCCCGCTGTGCGTTCCCTCTTCCCTTTTCTTCCTGCTCCTCTCATCCCACACTGTTTCTCTATGATGGTCCGGGTGAACAATGCCCCTCGCGCCTCCCCTCCGAATCTCCAGTCTCCAGTCTCCGCTTCGTTTACAATGCATCCCGCGCGTCACTCTTTTAGGTCCCTCCAACGTCCCCGTCTGTCACGCCATCCTCTCGTAACCCCGTCGTGTTCAAGTCCTCGTCCGTCGTGGAATGCACAACATGTGTAGCCCTTATCTCCCTGAAGGCTCGGTGCGTACGTCTCTGCTACAGAGGCCCTGCGGCGAAAGTGACAAGGCGGAAGTCGTGAATTCCCCGGACTTGTTAGCCAATGTGTGGATAGATAGTGAGCTTCCGAAGTATTGGTGGCGAGCTGGTCATAGGCTGTGTCGGTCGGTCCGTACTGGCTAGTGGACCCGTACAACGTCTAACACGGAAGCTGAGCACCGCTTGACACGTTGCCCACGAGACCTGCTTCCTTGCTCCTTGCACAGACATTCCTCGCAATGCCGACTCTGCCTTACGACGTTCTCGAACATATCCTCACTCGCGAGTGGTTATCGAGATCGACGTTATGCTCGCTATGTCTCGTTTCGCACGAGTTCCACGCGCTCGCGGGCCAGCAGCTCTACCATACTGTCCACTTCTCGAGCAGAGAACTCCACAAGTCGCAACTGTTCTTTCAAGCTATCACTGCCGATTTGATACTCGCCCGGAACGTGGTGTCGTTACACATCGACACGGACCTCTCGAGTATCTCGCGACAGCCACATATGCGGCTCCTCATCGACGCGCTCCCCGGATTGCAGATGCTGCGCCACCTGTACTGCAGAAGCGTTGCGCAGTGCATACTATATGACGCTACGACCATCAGCTATATCGCTGCTCTCCCGCGCCTAGAATCGATCCACATTTTCTGCCTATATTCCCCAGCAGCGGATGAGCGTCTTATGGATCGTCTCCCCGCTATGAAGATTATACGCATAGACAACACTGAGCACAGAAGGCACAACAATTTCTACCTCGGGAGAAGTCGTTCCCTTGAACGACTTTTGGCACGTTCGAAGGACACGCTTGTGAAGTTGGACCTCGCAGGGACCGACCTTTCTGTGCTCGACACCTTCTTCGACGATGCGCAGTACTCATGGCCGAAGGTGGAGGAGCTTACGGCCTCGATTATGACCACACGAACCCCTGCACGCGCATTTCCGAACGTGCGGCGACTCTCCTTGTTAGGCGGTGGCTACCTCGGCCCGGGGATCTCCGTCGACGCTTTGGTCGATCCTACCCTCTTCCCGCACCTGCATCAGCTTGGTGTCTCCGTTGGAAGATACGATGACGTCTCCGGAAAGCGCGACGTTCGCCACCTCCTCGTCGACCTTGCTGGTTCAAGCTTCCTCCCGTTCTTAACGCTATTCAACGGGGGTGCTTTCCGAAGTCTCCATCTGCACTGGACGAATATTGCTCCCGCTGTAGCTCTGGATAGCCTGCATATAGTACTTGAGCAGTGCGTTAATCTGCGATATCTTGGATTCCGCACCTCCGAGTCTCTCCATCCCGGCACAGGCGTACGTCGCAGATTGTTACACCCGCGATTTACTGTTCTAACGTTGCCAAGGTCCTCCCGTTCTTAGACGTACTCAGGATTCCATCCGGACAATATCCTGCATCACTTCATTATGTCGTGATAACTGCAGGGCAGGATAACCGGCAGCTGCAAGGAGAGATCCAGCCTGAGACGACAGGGGTGGATCGAGGCATCACTCAGTTATTCTCGAGCTACCGCCACCTTCTCCACTTCCAAACGACCAGAGGAGATCGCTCAGAGATTTGGAGAAGGCCTGGATCTGATGATCCCAGAAACTACGCTGGGGTAGGAGGAGGAGGAGATCGGCTTGGAGAGAAGGTCTTCTTCGAGTCCGTAGACAAAGAAGATGCTCCAACCGCGAGTTTCAATGCAGTAGCGCGTTTCCTCGACGCTGAAGATTCGGAGGAATCGAGGAATTGTAGATAGCTAGGCACCCCACGACTGACGTCGCCTCGGAGCAGTTTCTGCACACGGGTAAGAGCACGCGGGCGGAACGTGCTGTGTCTCCGTGAGGTAGTGCGAGCTCGGCGTGTACTGAGTGGGGGAACGCCTTTCCGAACCCGCGGACGGAGAGGTCGGGCGCTTGTTCAGCCTGCGGACGAGTGGAAAGAGGAGTAAGGGACCATTCCAACTGCGGGGTAGATGAAGGGTACGGTGAAGACGGCGGTTACCCGTACCGCGTCCCGCCTCGACATTGTGTTACACATGGTCGTAAGGATTACGTAGGGCCCCACAATGGACCGTACCTTCTGCAAAGGTCCTTGAGAAGCACAAGGGACTAGAATGTATACTTCTAATTCCCTACAAGTTGCTACTGTCGTGTATGTGAGGTTACAAGAAGCGGCGGTATCGGAAGTGATCTCGATCAACGGCCCAAACCTTAATCTGTCGTGAACCTGACCACTAGTAGCCCGATTGGATATGCAGCTGATCGAGGATAATACGGTCAAAAGTACAATTCTACTTATATAGAGCGTAATTCAAACTTGAAGGAATCAGAAACCCATCCTTCACTCTCAGAGCCAGCGCAGCGCGCCTACCTCCCTCCTCACCAAATACCGCATCATCAGCATGAACACCATCATTTCCAACATCTCTGCCTACTTCACCGGCGCCACAAAGGCCGCGAATATCGCACAAGAGCTCAAGCTTCACTTTACTCAAGATTTCGCCGACATCTCTATGACTCCCGAGTCGGTCGACAGCGTCGACGTCGAATGCATCTTCACACACCTCTCGACAGAGGTGTCGCTCCCTGAGGACTTCATGGTGAAGGCTGAGGCACGCGGGAAGCGCGTGAAGGAGCTTCTTGAGGAGTTGGACGGTATGGGAGTCATGGTGGAAGATCTCCCCGGCATAGATAGGAAGATCGTACAGTGGACCGCGGCTGTTCGGGCGACTCTCGTCTAGATCAGTGATATTGTTCTGCGTTACTGTATTGCTAGTCATCTGTACACTGCAGGGCCAGTGGTACATCAGCTATAGAAGATGTGTATAAGTACTCATTCCATTGTGGGAGAACTTGAACATACTAGCATCGATGTGTACAAGGGGTTCTCGTCTACGAACTTCGACGTCCGTACGGCTCGAAGGGGAAGAGCGCTGCCACAATGGCCATGACGAGATACAATGCTGCGCAGATGTAGATCGGGACAGGCGTATTCGTCTGCCCGGAGGGTCAGTACATACAGTAAAGCTGACTTCGAAAGGAGACAGGGATGACTTACATCCGCTACTGTCGCGATTACAGCGCTCAAGATGCCCATAATACGATTACACCTTTGATGACGTCAGCATAACACGAGCAGGTGATTTTATCGCAGAACGTACCCTATGGCGATACCGTTGCCTGTCCCGCGATGTGCAGAGGGGAGCACTTCCGGCGTGTACGCGTATAACGTGCCGTAATAAATGTTGAGCGAAAAGTTGACGGCGCAGTTAAACCCGAGGTTCTGCGCGTCGTTCCGCACCTGCGTATACGCGAAGAAGAACACCATCGTGATCAGCCCACCCACGACCATCGTCCCGCGGCGTCCGATACGCGTAGCGCAGAGGTACGCGGCGGGTATGGGTCCGAAGATGCCGCAGACGTTGATGATGGCGTAGTTGCGCCATTGCGTGTAGGCGGAGGTGTCCCCGAACTGCGCGCCCCGGGACTTGAGATAGGAGGGGAGGAAGACGTTGTATAGGGGGTAGGCGAGCCCGATGAGCGTCCAGGAGAACCAGATGAGAGTCGTGCTGACGCCCATGCGTCGCGTCGCGTAGAGACCGCGGATGTGTAGCCATACCTCCGCAAACGACGCGCGCGACTTGGCGTGCGAGACTTTGGTGACGCCGCATGCTTCGAGCTGTTGCAGCGTGAGCGAGCACGGCCGGTTGTACTTGCGGGCTATGCTCTGCAAGGTATCGACGACCTGCTCGTCGCGTCCGACGCCTACGAGGTATTTCGGTGTCTCGTGGAGGTGGATAACGGTGATGCGCAGGATAGACATGACGAATACGAGCGCGCCGCTCGCAAACCACACGTAGCGCCAGCCCATATTGTTTGCGCGCGTGCACGGCGGCGCAGACGGGTCAGTCGCGGGGTCCGTACAGGAGAAGTTAGGAAGGAATGCCCAAGCGAAGAGACCCGCGATGAGCTGTCCGATGCCCCACCATGCAGCAAGTAGCGTGAGCAGCCACTGGTCTTTGCTGGGTAAGTACTCGAGGAACACAGCCGTGTCAAGTACGAGGTTGCCGCCGCCGCCGAATGCGCTCAGCGCGATGAAGAGTCCTAGCACAGGCCAGTTCGGGGATGCACCGGCGACGATGGCGAAGATCGAGCAGAAGAGGAGCGAGCAGTTGAAGGCGAACCTGCGGCCGATGATGTCGGCGCTGAAGCCCCAGAAGATAGCGCCAAGGAGCATGCCGACGTAGGCGGCGATGGTCATCGCGAGAGCATAGCTCGGGTGGAATTCGAGGGCGGCCTGGCTGGCGATGATACCCTGTATGAGCAGTATGAGAGAGTCGACAGCGTATCTGCCACTGCCGTCAGCGCATAGTTTGAGCTTCAGACTGAAACGCACCCAAAACCGTTCAGGAAAAACATCTTCCATTGGTACGCGGTGAATCCAATTTCGTCTATGGCCTACGACGACATCAGAATAGATACACAGATGGAAGAGCAGGGACTCACGTTGTTGACGAGCCGCATCTTTGCGTCAAGGACGGGGTCGGTGTGCTCCATCGACAGGATGTCTAGCGCCGTCGTCGTCGTTGACACCTCATCATACGGGTGCGGTTTATCCTCGTTCGTCTCCTGTACAGCGCGTTTCTCTATGTCTGACATGTCCAGAGCCGTGAGCCGTGGTCGTGTGAGCTCGTTGTTGGGACGTAAAGTGTGCCGCAAAAGCGAGGTTCCACAACTTGCTGCTTATGGTGGTAAAAGGCAAAGCAGGCTACGTCTCTGGCAAACGTGTGCGCTATCTCATGCGGGAGATTTATAGCTGATGGCAGCGCTCGTCGCCCCACACGGCAGACCGCGCCGTGCTAACAGGGCCGCTGGGTCGTCCGTCAATGTCACGGAGCTCGCAGTGCCCACAGACGCCGGAAAGTCAACTTTGGTGGACCAGTCAGAGAGGTTGGAGTCGCAAGACGCCCAGGTAGCAATGAGATGTCGGAATTGCCAGTCAACGAGTCCAGTAACGTCAGGATCGGCAGAGCGCTCGGGACGCACGTGCGAAGTGCGCACGCGGCGCGACAGTTCAAGCTGCCGTGACCCGCATATCTAGCTTCTGATATGAGCGTGCATAGTCGGACCGCACTCCGGGACTCGACGACGGCGGTTGAAGATGACGGGGAGAGGAAGAGATGCAGTTGGAAATTTCCGATAGTCGTCAGTTACATACAGTAGAGTTCGGAATAGCGGATTATCATCACAGCTTCCCGCGTGCAAGTATATTTCCCAATAGACTTCTTAGGACCACGTGAGTGTTTCGAAACTAGTCATATGGGTATTCATGTTATATGTTAAAGCTCGGCGGTCCACTACAATCTTCCACTCATACGCGGGATGTCTCCACAGGTATATCCATACCATCCAGCTTCTCCGGCAGTTCATTCAGACGTTTACCGCGCGCCTTAGTGTCCTCGGAGTGACACCTCGACCAGAAGCGCGGTTGCTCCTTCTCCGCTCCACCCCGCATGCCTTATTCTACGAAGGCGGCGCGAACAGAGTACTAGCGTCCAGGTTTGAGGTGAGCTGGACAACGACGTCCGCACCCTGCAATGGCACATCTTTGTAACAGCCCGCGTCGGGTACCTCATCCAAAGCTACTTCCTGAGCCAGGAGATGGAGGTCAGACCATGCAGCGCAGAAATCGTGGCCGACGAGTTCACAGCCGGAGATATGTACGAGCCGTAGCCTCATTGCATCGAACGTGAATGCGGTCCGGATAAACCATCCAACATCGAGCAGCGAGATACCGAGAGGGCGTTCTCCTGGTTTGGCTGGCGCAAATAGGCGCACCTCCTCAAGGAGAGGTACTTCCCACTCCGCGCCCGGACAGACAGCGAAAATGCTGTTCGCGCTAAGGAATACTGGGCGGAATCCGGGGATAGCAGTTGTAGGTGTCGACAGGCAGATACAGATCATGGTTGCGCTGGGTAATGGCGGCGGCTGAATATCGTGCGGCCATAGAAACTCGTGGATAGCGAGTTGAGTTATATGTCGAAGTAGAGGAGGGTGCACGTCATGGACTGGAGTTGCACTCAAAACATCCAATTCATATACGTCGATGAGCGTCTGCTCTGGTGCATCCTGAGTAGATTTACCCTCGAGGGTCCATCCATTGAGACCGAAACAAACGTGTTCGATGTGGAATGCCCCAAGGATGTCGAGGATCGGTTTGAGCTTGCGCATAATAATCAGATGGCGAAGAGACAAGAAGGGGATGATCTTCAAAAGCTGCGGCTGGACGTTCACGTTCGTTCGGAAATCGATCAGGACATTCTTCAAGCGCAGGGAGCGCGTGGTCGCGACCTCATTCTCGCTACTCGAAGATGGTTCAAGCGGAGAGTCGACGAAGGCCGCGCCTCTCGTGACAAATGTGACGAGGCAAGGAAGAAAATGTAGGACATCCCGAACCGCCTTCGATTCCACATTCCCAGTCGAAGAGAACTCGCATGCGGTTAATGCGCGGAAAACTCGATGCGACAGACAAGACGCGGGGAGGTGCCACAGTACGCATGTGCGAAGATTCGGTGCGCAATCCGCGAATGGGGCCTCCCACGTTTCGAATAGCGTCCGAGCGACCTCTCCTGGTGTTACCTCTCCTGGTGTTAGAAATACGAGGAATAGGGTCTTGAGCATCGGTGCAGGTGTAGAGAGTGTCGTGCGGAGGATTTGAGCAACGGCGGGTGTAGGATAAGCTCGGATCGAGAGCTCGTGCGTCCGTGGAAGTGCCTCAGAAAGGATCGGAGCCCGCGTCTCGAAGTTGCGCACGGTGAAGCCCAACTGTAGACACACGGACGAGGGCACACTGCGCGGCAGGATCTTACCAAGGCGATCCATAAATGACAGCGGCACCGCACCAAGAGGACTTAAGTTCCTCCAAACGTCGGGTTCGTTGAGGAGACGTTGGCGAATGCCTCGACCGGTATGGGTGAGCCTTATTAAGTCAACGAGGTCCAGCTGTAAGCCCAAGTGACGAAGGACGCGGATTGGGAGCGCATCGAGGGGCCGGCGCGGTACTGGCTCCCCACGACGGATGAGTCTCGAGCGCGTCGTAGCGATGTTGTCTTGGAGCGACCTCACGACGGCAGACATGGAGGCTGGCTCCGGGCTCTTGCGCACCAGGCAGAACGCTCGACAGCTCCATTGGTCGAGAAGCCATTGGAGGCGTTCTGCATGAGTACGGTCTGCCATCCGCTGAACAAGGTGCGGTAAACAGTTGCAAAGCAAAAATGATGGAACGAGCACCGCAATGAACCACTCTGTCAACACGCAACATCAGTCCTGCCTTTATCTTAGACTCTTGTACCTAGGTATCCACCGCGGCATTGCCTGAAGTTCCTTCGCGTATCGAAGGTGGAGAAGGAAATGTTACACCCACATCTGCGAGGAAGTCGACTTCGTAAGCGCGCAAGCGCTCAAGCCTGGTGATCACTGATGACATGCCCATTGAACTACAGATTCTGACGTAGCTGATAACAGGGAGAGCGAAAACGTACACAGCTTGAGCAACGAGCGAATAAGTTATACGTGTGTGCGCGTCCGAGTCGTAGCAGGTCATGAGTATCATGTTTCATCCTCCGATGTCAAGAAAGTGGGCATCACCCTCATGCCTAAGCCCATGGGTTCGCTTCATCGGGGCCGGTCGGGACCCACGGCGTCGTTCGCCGGTCGTCAGCGTGCGTGGGCGAGATGACCTCTTCACGATCGACCACCTCGCCGAGCACCGTTTCAACCGCCTCCTCAGTAGCTTCTATGAGCCCAATCGGATCTGGTGCCTCCTCGTCCTTTGCGGCCTCTCGACGCTCGTCAGCCGGTGCGTATTCGCGTCGGTAAACACGCCCAAGGTTCTGCTTCAGAACAGGCTCGCCCTTCCTCCGGACGCGTGTACGCTGCTCCTCCTCAGCATCATGATCTTCCACAACGAGGTCGACGGCTTTCGAGTTTGCGTTGGCCGGCAGGGACGCAGAAGACGAGTCGTACCCTTCGTCGACAACTTCGACGGGTGTACCAGCGGCGTTCTCCGTAGTATGTCTGGATAACGGGCGCTCGGACCGTGGGGTGCTCGTACGCGCCCAACTCAGCCGCACGCCGCCGCCGCTGCCACTGCCCTCGCCCATGTCGGGGATACGGTTGTGCTCGAAATCGATGACGGGTGGTCCGCGAATCTGCGTCGGGCTGATTTGCGGAGCGGTAAAGTAACCGCTTGCACGACCCTCCTCCTGCTCAGCAAATGAGCCAAAGACATTCGCGGGCTCCTTGCCGTTGCGTCGTCGGGGTGCAACGCCCACGGCGCCGTAGCTGGGCGCGGCACCAGGCGTACCGTACGAAGGACTGAAGGCGGCGGCGCGCTCGTCGCGCAGGATCCGCTCCTCTTCCGCCCACATCTCTGCACGCGCACGCTCGCTCGAGACGTCGATGACTGGATAGCTGTAGTCGCCGAACAGCATGCCTCTGCTGTAATTGTACAACATATCCTCGTCGGCGCTAGGCGGCTCAAACACAAGTTCGAGTCCTTCCGCTTCCAGTGCGTCGTGGTCTGCATTAGCGAGGAGAGGGTCCTCCATACGATCGTTGTCTTCCTCCTCCTCTTCGAGATCGGGGGCATTGTGGACGACGCCATCTTCGTCCTCTGGTACACCGAGCGGGGCGTACTGATCCTTGCTCGCGCGCCGTCCAGGAAGATGATTGCGTACGTCGGTGCGCTCGCCCTCGTTCGGCATGGGAAGCCAATACTTCTTCTTCCCTCCCTGCGCATAACGCAACCCCGCGCGGATACGGCGCTCGCGACCGGTGCCCTGGTGGATCGCGCCCTCGGCAGGCTCGAACATGCGATACTTGAACCCGTCGCCGTGTACCGTCGCGAGGAGGTCCTCAACAAGGTCCCGCACGCCGCACGCATCGCGCAACGCGAACCAGAAACGCATACGCGCGGCGTACTGAGTGTCGTCGTCCACGTAATCGCGCGCAGAGAACGCGTACATGTGCGCGAGCGCGAAGAACGGCATTTCGAAGCAGATCAGCGTGTCCGTCAGTGCGACCGAGATATGCTCCGAGTCGGTGTAGGGGCCGAGTTGGCGGATGGCGCCTGCGGCGACGAGGATGGATATGCCGAGGGCTTGCCAGAAGCTGAAGAACAGGATGCCCTTGACGCAGAGGAACTTTGGCATCGGCCGGAAAGGCTTGAGGTCATCGTTGACGACCATCCAGAACATGGCGAGACAGTAGAGCGCCACGAAGATGGAGATGTTGTACACAATACTGATGTAGAGGTAGCCAGCGTCGCCGCGCAGGGCACCTTCCCTGTAGGTGCCGACTAGTTTCAGGATCACTGTGGCCACAGCAAGAACAGGTTTGACCTGAACGTATTCTAGACCCGAGTCAGTCAAGCTCGCGTGACATGAAATAACGCACGCATAATTCCTCGCTTCAGGTTCAAGAACACGTAGGGATCCGATGCGTCGAGTTCCTGTTTAAAAAGGGTGACCGGAAAGACGTGATACTTGGGCGGCCGGCCGTGAAGCAGCATGAGCAAGGATCGCTCGCCACCAAGATACCCGATGAGCAGCTGGAAGAAACAGTATATAACAAAGGCCTAAGACATTTCAGTGATAGTTTCGGATGATTCTACACGAGTAATTCACCTCGTAGATGTCGCGCAACGCGTCGATGACGAACGCGGCCTCCAGAGAGAATAGCGAGATGAGCGACGCAATGCCATAGATTGGGACCATTAACATAATTCGAATAACCATTCTGAACATCTATCAGTAATAGGTAACGCGTCGTAGATAGCCACATACCGTTGCAGAAGTGGATGGCGGTAGTTCTTGAGGTGAAGGTAAATCCCAATTCCTGATAACACTGTAGCGACCAGAGTGCATATTCCAGCCAGGGCGAGCACTGCTGGATGCAGCGCAGAGCCAGAACCGCCGCCTATGGACCACATATTCGAACCGCACTGAATAGCGGTGACGTTGGAGTCAAGCTGCGGACTTAGCCGCGCGGCGCTATCGCCCGACCGTGGCTGCGGCTGCGCCCGATCGTACATCGTCACTTAGGCATACAGCTAGATCTCATTGACTGTATCTCGCTCTCTCAGACGGGCGGGGGATGTTACAGCGGAGATGTGTCAATTCAAGGGAATGATGTCTCACCTTGAGCCTGGACACTTTTATTCGTACCACCTGCATAGAGGAAGAGGCTGATAGTGTGAATATGTCAGGTATTAGATTTATGTTCAATCGATTCGAGCCAATCATCCCAAGGCTCGTCCAATATACAAACCTTGCCAACATATCGCCTGACCTCTTCGCAAAACGAATCTCCATCACGTGCAAATGTCTCCCAGGATATACGATCAACGACGAAGTTCCTAAGAGGCCTGCCCCCCTTCGATCGCGCCTGCAGCATGGCCGCGAGGGGTTGCAACAGCGAATGTGCAAACACAAATTTGGGCTGTAGGAGAGCGAGGGTCTCGACGCTCTCCAGAGGAACGAGGTGGAGCTCTTGCAGTAGTCGATCATTGTATGAAAGGGTATGGAAGACGAGTGTCGTGAGGGCAGGGAACTTGCCACCTGCGAGAGTACGCGCAAGGACACCGGCTCGTGGACCAATGTGAGTCTCGCGGAGGACTAGAGTCCGCAGTGATGGGAAGACGGTGTCCCTAAGATAGAATGCGACGTCCAACGTCGTGTTCGCAATCTCCAAGCGTGTGAGTTGAGGCGCGGAGAGGTAGTAGAGAAGCCTTGAAGGTGCCTCTCCGACGAGCACCAGGCGTTCTAGAATCGGAAGGCACGCTGGCTCCTCCGATGCACGAGGAATATTCCAAGCTGTCAGCACAGAGGGCTCAGTCTCGATAGTCATATGTTCGAGAACAATGCATCGTGCGAGCCGATGCAAGAAGCGTAGCGGATCCTCTCGCGGGTCATTCCTCCATAACCGAAGAATCGCGGACCGGACGCTCGAGTTGTTGTATAAGACGAGAGGGTACCAGCAGCGCGGTACGTTTCGCAAGGCTATACTGCGCAGGAGAGGTGTGGTGCCGTTGAAGGTGGGCGCGACTTCGACGCCTCCCAATGCGCTCGTGATGTCGAATATTTCGGCGTGAACCTCAGCCGTAGGGGCATATGGTAGAGGTTGTATATCCACGACGAGCGACGACAGGTTTGGCATGGACATTCCACGCAGATGCTCGGAAAGGAGTGTCCATGCCTGTCCATGATGCGTCGCCCGGAAGTACAAGCTCGCGAGATTCGCCCAGGACGCCAGTGGGATGGCAGGAGAGAAGAAGAGCGCGCTGAGAAAGCGGTCCGCACGTTCGAGGTATCGCAGAACGTTCTCAGACCGATGTGCCGGCCCTGCGCCAGAGAAGTCCACGGCGAGATTGAGAGGGTGCAACCGGGCTCGCGTGCGATATGTGTGCACGCGCTCCAGGGACGAATCTTCGTCGGCAATAATGTTGGCCCATAGTGCGTCTCCGCGCAAGGCGACGTCCCGCCACTGTCCGCAAACGTGGGACAGGTTCGTTGCATAGTTGTGCGAGCTTCGCGAAGGGCCGTGTGCAAAGGAAGTACACGCCCCCTCCAGCCCAACCAGAAAGATGTGCTCGAGCACTTCGTACGGAAGGTCTGTAATCGTCGTAGGCATCGATTCGGTGGATGACGAGATGAGATGCGGAGGCAAAGAGGATCTGGGCCCGGACTCCGAAGAGTGCCGAACAAAGGTTCCGTTCGGCCTCGATATATTAGGAATGAGTATCGTAGGTTCTCGTTTGCTAGTTACTTGGATGTACAGAGCTGATGACAAGTTGGTACATCTATTCCATGTTTAGAGTTCAGTCTACAACCCGAGCACTTTCCAAATCGCCTCGCCGATCATCCCGTCGCCGTCGTGTTTCCTGCTCGCTCGCTCCATACTGTCTTTCACCGTCTCTGGTGGCATGATACCCTTCTCGCCGCGCGTCTTGACTATCTCGGTAACCATGAACGACGTGAACTCAGGGTGACCCTGGACCGCCAGAATGTGAACGTCTTCTGCGAGATTGATCTGTTCGGGGACAGACGACGCGGTCTGCAAGTTCACGGTGAGGATACGGCACGGTGCACGCGGAGGCACTTACGGATGGTGCCTCTGTCTTCGTCGGCTCAGTGGACGAGTTACCAGTAGGAAGCCCGGTCGCCAGGGCGTTGGAGTCCGTTTGACGATCTCCGCCGCTGAAATTCTCCGGAAGCGCTGGATCGGTCTTGGATGTATCGTAGAGCTTGACCAGTCCTTGGATCTCACACTTGTCCGTGCTGCCGAGGTTTATGCAGCCGGGCGGGAGACGCACGACGTGGTCGCGGTGCATCTCGTGAATACTGATCTGCTTCTCAGAGAATACGCGTTCTCCAGCGGGTGTGAGAGAGACAGTGTAGACCCCAGCTTCCCATCCGAGTTCGTTACGGCGTACGGAGTCGGGGCCACCTAGAGCTTGCGCGATGATTTGGTGGCCGAAGCATATTCCTGGCAGAACGTCATGTCACGTCGAGGACTTCACAGCAGACAGAGGACTAACCTATGATTTTGACCTTCGGATGGTGGTCTATTACGAGGCGAACGAACTTGATAAGCTCCAGCACCCAGTCCGTCTCTTCGTAAGCGCTGGCGGCTGTCAAGCATACGATCAGCGCCATGCATACCTCTTCAGGTGATATACTTCATGCACCTGAACCAGTTATGAGGATTCCATCATAATTATCGGGGTCTGGGTACTCCTTGTGCACCACATCGTAAGGATCGAGCTGGAGCTTCATATCGCGTCGAGCGCTGGCAAGCAACCAAGTCGTGAAGATGATTGGGTATGCGCCTTGCGCCGCGACAATAGATGGTAGCGGCGTGTCGCATACGAGCAGAGCAAGTCGCGGTCCGGACGTCGAGCTCATGGTATCTGGTCAGGGTCAAGTCACGTCACTCGGATGGCACCGGAACGCGTCGCCGAATGTGCAAAGCGCTTACATAAGCTACTACGGTTGAAAGTCTGATAGTATTCGTACGAATATTCAATAAATCGACCTTCCTTCTAATTTACGATGCATCTCCGCTGCCAGATTCCTCCCCGTTCTGTAAGAGTAGTCGAGAACAGTTAGCACCTCGCGATTGCCTGGAGCAGCACCAGTCTGAGGGTTAACGACGTACTGCTCGCTAGGATGAAGCTCGTCCCAATACATGTATGAGTCCCGTTGATCCAGCGTACAGTCTCCTCTGCAGCGTTGACGCGATGTTAGTTAGGCAGTGGTTGAACGATGCCAACAGCCTGAGGCACGTACATCCCGCATTGCCGGTAGTCGTCAGGGTCAGGACATTGATGACAGTGTCCTGTCACGTTAGCAGGTATGCTACCATTGAAGTATCGCGTAGGATGATGGAACATCTCCTCGAAAAGGCTGTAAGTATCGAAAATCTCGACACGACCGTTCCCGCGCCATTCGCTGTTGATGCCCTTGACACCGTCGCTGAGGAGTCGGTTCGTCGTATGAACGAGGTTGTTCATGCGCTTGTGCCACACCGTCCCGTTATGCGGTGCCGGATGGTAGATTGTAGGATCGGACGAGTTCGAGTAGAGCTTCGTCAACTGCAGCGGCGTGAGCAAGTTCAGAACGAACTTCCTCGCGCCGAGTCTGTGCAGCCTTCGGATAGTGTTGAGCTGACAGTCCGCGATGTCTGGGAGAGTGCTATTATCGGGTTGGTCGTCCGTGAGGAACGACCCGAACCCAACGTCATTCGTGCCGACGTAGATGATAATGGAGAACGAGTTCGGGTCGAGCAGCAGACGTCCATGACGATCTATGTGGTCTTGGACGAACCAGTCCATCTGACCTCCAGAGACGTCGGGCTCTCCGTACAGTGGCGTCAGAGAGTTCGAGCACACAGCGCCGCCGACAGCGTAGTTCCAGGTCGTGTAATTGCCATAGAGACCAAGGTAGTAAGGCCATTGGATCCCTCCGTCCGCGGCTGTGTCAGCCTGGCAAAGAATAGTGTCAGTCCTCCCAGAGCTTCAGACAACTTGAAGGTGGACGAACCGGAGGGAAGACTTCCTGGTAGTCCTTGCCAGGGTAGGTCCCATTGGAGATGCTATGCTGTCGAGATTGGTCTGCAGTAAGGTGGAGGCATAGTTCAGAGAAAGTGGCGACTGCCGCGCACGGGTATGAAACCTGCCGCACCTGTGTACGAGTCACCGAAGAGCACAACGTCCGTCAATCGCGCGGAGCCAAGAAGAGATAGACTCAGCAACGCGGCAATCGCGAGCATAATTCAAAGACGTTGCTGTGGGTTTGCCGACGGTTGTCCGAGCCATCTTGTGGAGTACTTTATAGGCAGCGAGCAGACGCCGCCGCGTGACGCAGCACGGTCCGCGCGGCCGTGCCGCACTGCCGGAGACGTCCTCGAAGATGTCTGCCAGTTCATGATGACGGCGTTGAAGTCATGGTCATTGGACGCATTCATAATGTCATTTGTGCTGTGAACGTAAAGTAGTCTACGTATACTTTTACAACAGATACCTGTACTTCGGATGTCTGTTACACGTCAGCACTCCATCCACAACCACTCAGCAAAGAGGGACGAAGCTCACCTATCACCCAAATCACCCAACTTCTCACCAAGCATATTATGATCCTCCTCGATAGACGCCTTCTCCCCATCCGCCGCGTCCGCATCGCGTCGTCTGTTGTCCGAGCGGTAGCTCCACCACAACGCCGAGCCAGCTGCGAGCGCGACGACGTAACACCCAACGTTGACGGCGTGGCCCTGGACGTAGCGAGGAGCCCATTCGAGGCGGTAGATCTGTCCTGCTATGGCACCTCCGATGTTGCCGAGCGAGAACACTAAACCCGTCGCTACGGCGCGTTTGTTCGCGCCTGCGACGTTCCCTGCAAGCCATGCCCATATGACAGAGATCGGCACAAACCTGTGCTAACGTCAGAACGAATACGGGGATGAAGAAAGGTCTCGCACATGAACATGACGAAGAAGAACATGGCGTAACGCGCTTTGAGTTGTTCGACCGTCATGAGGACGATAAGAGCCACGACGGTCACGCTGATCCCAGCTGTATAGTGGAGGAATCGGTGGCCGAACTTGTCGACTGTGTACCCCGACGCGAGGACGACGACGAAGCCGACGGCGTACGGCGGGCAGGCCATGAGCGTCGCGCGCACGCCTTTGTAGCCCAGACCGGCCACGACGGACGGAAGCGAGAGGATGACGCTGTATACGGGAATGTACGTCTACGCCGTTTCAGTCACGTCAAGACAGAAGTCAGGTAAACGCACCGCGAGGTATACCAGTCCCCAAAGGTACACGCGCCAGTCGGTGAACGCGGACAGGATCTGCTTCTTGTCGAACGGCTCTTCAGCGAGGAGCGCTCTGTCCGCCTCGTTCTCGAGTAGGATGATCTGCCGCTCGCGGTCGGTGAGCCAGGAGGCGGTAATGGGGTAGTCGTCCATTACGAAGAACGCGATGATGCCGAAACCGGCGGTGATGACACCCTCGACGATGAAGATCCATCTACCATGACCATGAGAAATGAGGGCGCGACAGAGCGAATGACGCACCTCCACCCTGCAATACCATGCGTGCCGTCCAGCGCGTGTATAGCCGTCGCGAGTAGGCCGCCGAACGCGCCGGTCAAGGAGACGGACGAGTACAGAACGGCGTATCGACGGCCTTGCAGTCTGCGAGGATACCACGAGCCAACTGTGTTTCCGTTAGCATGAAAAGGCTGAAAAGCGGCAGGCGTACTCCAGAAGATGATCCCAGGCAAGAAACCCGCTTCGGCGAGACCGAGGAAGAAACGGATCGCAAGGAGGCCAGATGGAGAGTGGACGACCGCGAAGAGTGCGCAAATGAGGCCCCATACCACCTTGCCGCGTTCAGATACAACGGGATAAATCGAGAAGCGTTTGCATACCGTGAGCGGTGGGATGTACTTGCTTGGTCTGACGCGGCGCAAGATGACATTGCTAGGAGTTTCGAACGCGACGTAGCCGAAGAAGAAGATCGACAAAGCCCAGTTGTATTGGCCCGAGGTAAGTTTCAAGTCAGACGCGAGTCCGAGCACGCGCGCGTTTCCGATGTTGGCTCTGGCGCGTCGAATGGTTAACTCGACGTTTAAAAAGCACTAGACCTCGTACCTGTCAATGTACGACGCGAGATAGAGCAAGACTGCGACGGGCATGATGTGCAGGTCGACCTTGCGCCATGCGCGCTGGACTTCATGCTGCGAAAACTGCGCAAGCGGGTCGTGTTCGTGCTCCTTGGGGCTGCTGCCAGACTTGAGCGACGCAGGCTTCGACATGGTGGTCGTGTCTCACAAAGCGCCGGCGCGAGACGCCGACGCCATGGCTTTATCGCATTCAGTCGAGGTTGCGCCAGAGCACACCATCGCAGGTACCGGCGATAAGACAAGAGGTCGCCGAGCTGTCGACATTCGTCCAGAGCAGCACGCATCCATAACCAGGCACGCGTGCAAGTGTGGCGTGATGTCTGTGTGTCGCCAAGATCTCTCGAGTCTCCACTGAGCACAGTGTGGGCATTGTGCGTCGTTCAGAACCTTGCCAGTAATGATGGCCATGTGTAAGCGGCCATAGAGCGGACGGAGAAGGGTGTCGGGGCAAAGATGTCTATCAGCCTGTCCATTGCTCGCCCCGAAGATAGAACGGATCAGGGGAAGTGGTGAAAGGCAACGTGCGGTCGTAGCCGGGCGGCGCTATCGGCCTTGTATCACCCCGTTCCGTGGACCAAGCATCTCGAAACGGTGTGAAATGTCGCGAAGGCGAGTTCCGTACTATCTGCCCTTGACACGTGCGGCTCATGACCGTAATGGACTACACCATCGGATGTGCCGGAGCTCCGAGGAGGCGGGTGGGCGGAAGGCGGAAGACGGCAGGAGGGGGAGACGGGAGACACTGCGAGGGCGGTCCATCCTGGCGCGGCGGAGCCGTATGTTCAGGAGCAGGACAGCGACGAAGAGGCAAAAGGTTGTTGTCAAGTCTTGGGGGCCGTCCAGATGTGCTGGGACTTTGGGGACCACCAATAGAGGGATTGCGGGAAGAAGGAGAAGCAGTAAGATATCGATGAAGAATAGTAGCAGGGAGAGGAACCACGTGCGGGACCGTGTGCGCGACTCTTTGACCGGACGACCAGAATGAAGGACGGCGAAACGATGTAAGGAGCAGCAGCTGCTTGTGCAGAGGTGTTATATGATGCTAGATGTCTGACGATTGTAGATATGCGAAGGGATCGTCTGGTATCCCTCGAGGGGGACGCGCGCACTTGTTGTATAACACTTCTTCACCTCGTTGACTTCAAGTCGGCTTACGCACGTTGGACTATAAGAAAAGCAGACACACAGGAGGTAGCCGTAGCGTGCACCGCGCCTGTTTTCGAGGAGCGTACGGCGGTGATGCGGCAACTGGGCATCTGGGGCAGTTTTTGAAAGGTTTGAGGCGGTCGCGACTCGCGAGAACGCATACAGGACGCTTAGAGTCGGCTTCAGAGCAATTGAAGGGGCTGGAGGCGGTAATCAAGACGCGTCCGACGGCGAGCAGGGAAAGGGGCTGGCGCCGGTGTTCCAAATTGCGGTGTGATTACCCCACAGAGCAAGGACCAATCACAGGTATATCGTTGCGATGGCAAAACAATGTCTGTCTACATATTCTACTCCAATGGTGAAAGGAAGATTCTACATAGTAAACACTCGATTTCCGCCGCATCATGATCACAGCATACAATGATGAACGTCTTGCTCAAATTCACCCTCACTTAACTTCGACGGATATGCCACAAATGGAAAAGACGATTGCCAGTGGAGAGGACGATCGCAGAGCCTGATTGCGAGCGATCCGCTGCGTGCATAACTTGAATTGCACGTGACGGTCAGTGCTACGACTATTGTACATCTTTCAGTGCAGCTTACAGTACAAGCACAGACA
This sequence comes from Exidia glandulosa HHB12029, assembly GCA_001632375.1. Lineage (NCBI taxonomy): Eukaryota > Fungi > Basidiomycota > Agaricomycetes > Auriculariales > Exidiaceae > Exidia > Exidia glandulosa. Next base: position 40,238 of record KV426290.1, read on the forward strand.
CTGCGTTCACTGGAGACCGGCGAGAACTTTATCGGCAGCAGTAACAGTCACCGCGCCCGGGTTCGACTCCACCTCGAGACTCGTCACCTTGAGGTCATCGAGCACCATAACCCAGCGACCCGTGCGCACGCCGAGGCCTACACCGGTGAGGTCGACGGTGAGACAGAGCTTCTCCGTCCACTTGGAGAATGTGTCGGAGAGGAAGACCATCTACGATCGATCGTCAGTTACGGTAACACTCGTTTATGCGGTGGACGCACTTCGTTGGAGATACCCTGGACGCGCGCCCAGCCGCTGTTTACGAACGGGTCGTTGGAGTTGACGACGGCGACGACTTCGACGTTGCGTTCCTGCCAGTGCGTCCGTCACAAGTCCCAGCAAGTCGCGATCGAGTAAGTACCGACCTTGAACTTGTTAAGAAGACTCTTGTATCCTGGGATCTGGCCGTGGCACGTTCCCTACGCAGACAACCCGTGTGAGCACGAGGAAGGGCGTGCGAGTGTGCTCACGGTGAAGGCGCCAACGACGGAGAGGACGACGACTTTCTTGCCCTTCCACGAGTCGGTAGTATATTTCTGCGCTACAGGGGCATCAGCATATCACGCCAGCCAGCGCATGAGTGAAGCACGTACGGGTCCCGCAGACCATCTTCGTAGCATTAGCAGTCACAAACGCGGACGCGGAATTGGACGTACGCTGTCGTCGAGCGCAGGCTCGTAAGGGACGTACACGAACTCGCCGCTGGGAACAGTTTCGCCGACGCTGATGGCCATTCTGTACTGTGGTGAAAGTGCAAGAGCAAGAGTGGGATGCAAAACTCGGATGTTTACGTTCCCCCGATGACGCGGATTGCACCCTGACTGCACCCGTTTCCATGTTCCGAGGGACCGGACAGGATCCAAATCCTCTTCGGGGAGCAAATCAGTGTATGTGACCTACGATTCGGAGTACAGTCGCGTGCACTACAGTGAAAGTCCTATTCAGACAATGGCACTCCGAGTCCAATGTACCTCACAGCTGTAACTTGAAGGCAAAGATTCTTTGAACATGATCTAAGCGGTGTCTATGCATAGTATTAATCTAATAGGACCCCTTAGACTTGGCCAACGTTTGTCCCATCCCTACTCACGTGAGGGACAATGGAACTTGAAAGTGCACGCGATGGCGGATCCAATTTCCCAAGGTGGGAGATCCACCAATGGAGGACACCGTGACAGCGAAGTGTTTAACAGGCTCCAGGGTTGCGCAGGTCCGGAGGGGGGGGGGGGGGACGAGTTTTCTGGCCATAGGATAAGCAGAGAACAGTCCCAAATCAAAACGATCAACTCAGGCTCTTTAGCACTGCGCTGAGAGACCTATGGAGCAGTATCGGTGTGTTAGGTATTGTCTACCCACGTGAACGAGGCCTCGGCTCCAAGTTTGCGCTTCTCGAATCGATTGGGGTCCGGGGTAAGTTACACAACGCACAAACAGTAACAGTCGATCCCTCCCAGAACGCTCCTCGCCTCGAAGAAAACACAAATACCAGAACCGGAGCATGTCGATCCGTCCTGGCAGGTGCCTAGAAGACTCGGACTATGAGCTCCTAACAGTAACAATTACGAATCATTCCGCTGCCCGCCTCTGGAGAGCTCGAGAGTTTCCAGCCGATACTCGGCCCCTGGCTGCAGCGTGAGACTTTACAGTACATAATGATACATATTATTTCGCGCGCTCTATACGATAAGTAGCCCGTAACCAGGAGCCGAGGAGAATGGTCATTTCAAAAGTCGTAAAGATGCGAGCAAAGCGAGGGAAGGAAAGAGTGAAACGTGCGTCGGTTAGGGGGTTGAGCGCTCCCGATAAGACAGGCGCACAACGTGCGTGCAAGGCGCTGAGAGATGTGGCGCGGGGGAAATGCTAGGAATGACACGGAAGGGAAGGGGAACGGGGTGGGGGGTCGTTACAGAGTCGTCACAAATACACAGCGAGAGCGAGCGTGAAGAAATAAGACCGTACAACCAAGAGAGAGAGGGAGAGAGAGACGCAGGACATGATACGAGATGGGGCACATATATGGATGGATGGATGCTTGGACGTGCGTTGTATGTATGTGAGTGAGAGAGAGAACTTGAACGAGATTCACGACGACGAGTACGAGTCTAGTTGACGACGATCTCCCTCCGCAGCGCCGTCGTCCGCCCCACAGCACCCATCCCCACGCCCATCCCAGCACCGAAACTGGGCCGCCTCGCCCACGCCTCACGATACAACCCCCTCGCGCGCGCCGCAAGCGCCGCGTACCGTCCGCGGGAGGCTGCGGCGAGTAAAGCGCGGATTCGGAGGGGCTCGTCCGTCTCGAGCGCGTGTCGCAGGAGAAGTATGTCGCTGATCTGAGTCTCCTTCTGTGGTGCAGGACGCAGGAATGAGGGTTGTTCGTCCGTGGGCGAGGGGAGCGCGCTGCTCGATGCGGTGCTGCTCGCGGAGCTGGAGTCGAGTTCCGGTGGCGGCGATTGGAAGGCGCGGAGGTCCTCCACTTCCTCCTCTGCCGCGGGTGTCGGTGTAGGCGCCACAACGAGCTTAGTAGCGATGCGCTCGCGGCGCAACGCGAGCTGGCGCGTGAACCACATCGCATGCATCGGGAACGCGGCGCAGAAGCACACGAACGGACCCCAGCTGCCCTCCGGCCTCACACCCGGCATCGCGTAACTCGCAATGAGGACAAGATGGAAACATATCCTCGTCGCGAAGAACGCGGCGCTGAACAACGCGTCGTTGCGGAACGCAGGATTGAGACGTGCGGCGCCGAGGAGGAAAGTGGGAAGTTCCATAATGAGAGCGAGTGCGAAGATGGAGGACCAGACTGGGCCGCGGGAGAGGACGTATTGGAGGAGGGCGATGTAGACGCCGTGGTGGATCCAGCCGGTCAGTAAGTTCATCTGCGACGCGTAGTGCAGAGCGCCCGCGACCACGTCACTAAACGAGTCGTTAGCAAGTGCACGCCGGCTGGAAGGAATAGCCCCGAATACGTGCCGAGTACTCACGCGAGGAGGTAGCCCTGGAAGACAGATACGACAACGCGACCGAGTCCCGCGCGCGCACCGAGCACGGAGAGGTCGCCGTGTGCATGGAGGACGTCTGCGATGAACACAAGACTGAAGAGCACGCTCAAGCCCGCTGCGAAGGTGGTAATAATCCATGCCCGACGCTTGGGTTCTGGCCAGAGCTGGTGCAGGGCGGTGTAGAGCCCGAGGAATGCCGAAGTCGCAAGGAGCGCGTCGTTGGCCAGCATCAGACTCATGCTGCTCGGGGATGGGGGAAAGAGCCAGAGGGAAGGCCGGACCGGATGGCGCGTTTTATCGTCCCATCCTAGCACTGGCGGAAAGTTCGAACGTGCGCGCATCCCAGTGTCCTGTCGTGTCGGGCTCCGAGTCACGCCGCGCACGTTGTCCTGCCCCGCGCGACATTCCGATAAGCACCTTCTCCCGAACTTCCCCTTCTAAGTTCCTCCCGGCTACAGCGCCTCCTACGTCTTTATCCTGTTCAATGTGCGCCTACAGGTCGAGTCTTGTGCGCTAGACTGACTCACAGCTACGTATTTTCGTCGCTCGTTATGGAACGTAACCGGACAACGAACGTGTTCCGTCCTCCGGCTCACCGCGACGCGTTCCGACTTTTGCACCATCTTTCACCCGCACAGCCTCAGGACGCCACAACCTCGGATTCGTTGGAGCACAAATCGGATCGTCGTGCCAAGATCTCAGTGCGCATCTAAGGGAGTGTACACATTTAAAGTTCTTCGTGCGCTGTGATTTGGTACTGTTCTCGCATTGGTGGCCTCCCATGGCCAGGAAACTCTTCTCCCCTCGCGGTCTGCGCGACCCTGGAGCCTGTCAAACACTCCCTGTCAATGTCACGGCGATCTCATCGACGCGTGCCGTCCATTGGTGGATCTTCCACCTTAGGAAACCGCATCCGCCATCGCGTGCACTGCTAAGTTCTCCGAAGGTCTATTGTCCCTCACGTGAGTGTGGCAGGGACGGGACAAACGTTGGCAAGTTTAAGGGGTCCTGTTGCGTTGCCTTCTAAGTTACTCACGGAGGAGATTGCTGCTCCATCGATATTTAGCGAGAGGAGTGGAGTGGACCAGGCCGTCGACCGTGAAGACGATGCAGCACGGGATCGATGTTTGTTCACTGCCTGAAGCGTCAAGCTACTGTACTGAAGTCTCCCAAAGCCGAGGCTCAACACTCCATCCTCGTTCACGTGGGTGTACTTAGTGTACTTGTGTTTCTGTTAGATTTGGGATTTGAGAGGACGGAACTTCTGGTAGGTAGGTAGGTAGGTAGATACAAGAGTTGGCGGGCCTACAAAGACCTCTCCCTAGTCTCCTGCGCAGACTATAGTTTGGAAGAAGCTCGTTCCAAGTTTTATAGTCTGCATCAAAACGCGCCTATCACAATGACAGTCGACGTTCGGTCCTAACCGATGCTCGGCAGCCCTCGGCTTGCTGACCAATAACTCGAGATAATCCGAAATAGGCAATGCTCGCCATCATTTTGATGGGATAACCCTCCCGACAAGTCCCTCTTGACCGAAAATCTCGTTTCCGCCTCAGAAACAAGCGGAATAGGTGCGGGTAAGTCTCCGATAACATAGAGATATATCTATTGTACCCACGGTGTGCTTACATGGAGTACCCCGAGCACCGATGAGCTTCAATATAATACCGTCCGTCTCGGTCGAAAACGAGTTTGCTAGCTACCCTAAACTCACGGTAAGTACTTGAATAATATTCAGCGTACACCCGGCTGTGTTCAGCTACTTTTCGATATTTTCAGGCAGCAGGAGGACGGCCGAACCGTGAATTCTCGCTGGCGACGCGCCCGGATAGTGCGGATCATTGATCACGTGCCGCGCGGATATCACCGAAACGGGACTGTCATTGTCGAATTGACATTTGATGAAGACTAACCTCTCCCGCTTCGACAATCTCACAAGACTCATCAAGTGAGCCGCCGGTCCATCCCTCCGTCGCGGCGCACGTGCGATCGAAGTCACGTGACGGTCTATCACTTCCGCTTCCGCTTCAAGGGACCCCTTAGCACGATGACGGGCATCTCATCGTAGTCACAAGATTTCGAAAGGGTTGTGAAATAGGCTGCACCCTCCCTCAGGCGAAATATCCCCACTGAGATATGATTAGAGGTGCTCGAGCCCGGCCTCAGCGGGGTTGTTACTAACATTAAAGCCCTGTATGGAGGTAGCATGGTGTTTGTTTGTGTGTTTCAGTCGGGAACTTTCTGAGAGGGATTGACTGTTAGTTCACACCCCGACTTGGATCGATTCGAGAAGCGTGAAAGCCAAGTCTCGTTCACGTGGGTAGACAGAGACGGTAACACTCTCTCAGCGCAAAAGCGCCCGAGAGACCTGTTCCGTCGATCTTGAAAGAAATGACCTTGAGGCTGCGTGCGTCGGTCAAACAGGCTGGCGCTGAGGTGATTGACATTGACATTGAGAAGTACTGGAATTACGGTACTGTAGGCGGATGCAGACTCGGACGCCTTCGACCTCGAAGCATTGAGCCTGCGTATTTGCCGGACAGGATATTTCGACGTGTCATACATACATTAGAACCTATAAGTAGCATATACCTAGATTCTGTCAGCGGATCATCTTGGGTGCCAGACATTGTGTGTCATTCATTGCCTGAGACTGGCGCGGCAGTTACACTGTCACGGTGGACTATGCCTGAATCTGCGCTCCAATCGTGACGAAGATATCTGGATCCATCCTTCCAATGAGTGTCGACAGTAACACGGCGCGCAATGTCGCGTAGGCTGTGAGACTCGACTCCTTCTCGCCACGTGCTGTCGTCCGGCGTATATACGATCTCGAGCTCGTCCAGCAGTCCTTCGGAGCGTATCAGCATGTGCTTGACGAACCGTCGGATATGAGTGAGAGAATCGATATGATCGTGCTGCGGCGTGCTCCACGTGAGCTTCGATAACGAGGGAACACGAAATGTTGAGGGGTCGGTAAAGTCACGACTATCGTCGAGAATACGAAGATGCTTAAGAGATGGAAGGTCCGTTGCCGTAATAACGGCTTTCATCCTGCTGAGCGGGACGTCGAGGAAGCCGACCCGCTCTAATGCGTCGGCCAGCATGCTCTGCGTTGCTGGGCTCGTCGCGAACGCTGCGAGACTGATCCCGCGCTCGAAGCCGTCTTTATCGCGTAGGACCACGATGGGATCGTTTGTATCGATATCGCTTTCCACGGATATGGACGTTATAGGACCGAGTGCGTGCGGGAAGCCGTTAAGAAACGCCGCATACTGGTGCGGACGCCCTATGATCACACTGCGCAGTTTATGGAGCAGACCGTTCAGAAAGTTCGAGTAGTTGATCGTGAAGGCGCTGGCCGCACGCAGGGAAAGACGCTGCAGACTTCTCGGGGCGGGTAGAATAGGTAGTTGGTGCGGCGAGTACAAATTGCATAGGTCGAGCTCCTCGAGGAGCGGGCACAGACTGAACAGCCGAAGACATGAAGTCCCCTGGTTGAGTGTACCGCGAAAAACGCGGAGGTTGTTTAGCGCTGCGCAGGTTGACGGAAGGTTGAAACCCGCGCGCAAGTTAAGAACGCGAAGGTTTGACGCATCCCCCTTGAACAGATCAGGAGGAAGCATGCCATCGCCTTGCGGGGGGAACATATCGAGGGTCCTCAAGACGGGAGCTGACGTGTTCAGGAAGAGGCCCTCGAGATATTTGCTGTCCCAGTGCAGGGAGCGCACATGGTCCATGTGCTCCGCAACTAGAGTCGCTAATTCTGGAAGATAATGGTCGTACGAGCCCCCTGGTCGTTGGAGGGACACGTCGACGGGGCTTGAACGGCTCCGTTGCAGTAGTACACCGAGCAGACGAAATTTAGAGTCATGCGTCGCAGCTGTCACATAGATGTTTGCCCACAGCCGGGGAAAGTTGTGCGCCACTGTACGCCACTTTCGCGTCACGTGTGTCGCCATGATGAGGTCGCGGAACGGCAATAGCTCGAAGCAGGACGCGAGCAGTTCGTCCGGAAGCTGGTACGAAGGGCTGTACGAGCAGTTCCAGGTATACGCAGCAGCAGATAGACCCTCTTGAGCAGATATGAGCATGCTATGTGTGGTCGTTGTGACATCGGCGGCTCTGGGTGTGCAGCGGCGTTGTCAGCAATAGCGGACATGAGGACTGGAAACTTACACGCTGATGTCGGCGAATACACCGTTTGCGTACAGCTCCATAGCCGCTCTAAACGCGTTATCCTCATCCAAGGGGAAGGACATCGCGTTTTAGTCAACCGAAGACGAGTATGTGGGAGTTCAAGAGAGGTTCTCGGCTGGATGCGAGATCGGCTTGCCAGTGGGTCGGGCTGTACGGTCCGCATAACTGCAGCCTCGACTGTGGAGAATGAGTAGAAGTATGTATTAAGAATGGGCGACGGTCCATATACTACCCTATATGTGCGTATATATATATAAGTCCATCGATATCGTTGATCTTGTCCGTGATTGTCCAGAAAGTAACAGCAAAAGGTCCGCACGAGTCTGTTCCCACTACAGCGACTCAACAAGTCCAACCTGCTCACTCACGTATACATCGTAGTCTGCCTCGTTGCTCGGATTTCCCGTCACGCGCAGCGAGCGCACGAGTAACTTGTACTGCCCGAATGGCACCGCTGTGCCATTCGCGAACTCGATAGGGAAGTCGATGGTATAGACCACGGCCTGCAACGAAGAGGTCAACCATATGCTAAGTTCAAATGTCTGGGAACGTACCGCGCCGCGAGAGATGGCATTCCGTGTAAGGTCCTCAAACTCGTACGCTCTCCCCAGGATCGCAACCTTGTCGAACGATCCGCCGCTGTTCTTCGGTGGGAAGAGACCGGGCCACCACCATGACCAGGCGCGCTTGACAGGATTGCTCGGCGCTGGAACGCTGTCAAGCGGGTTGGGGATGGTCGACTTGATGGGCGAGTCTGGCGAGATCAGGTCGAAAACGAGACGATGTGTTGCAATGCCCTGGCTGCAAGCGCATATGTCAACATGTAAGCACAGTGAAACGCAGAGCAGAACCAACGCACACGAAGGCAAAGACGGGCGGGTTATCGAGCGTATAGTTGCGCGGTCCGCGCTGCGCGTGAAGCGTCCCGCGCTCGTTGGGTATCATAGCAGGGACTCCGCCATCGTTCGGGACGTAGTAGATGTTTGCTGGAGGCCCGGTCGTGAGGGTCTGGGCGTCCTTCAAGGAGGCGCCGACGCCCATATACGAGACCTTGACGTTGTCGCCCGCCGAGCCGCGGATGTTGATCCAGCCCGAGAGGATTGGCCACGTCTTGGGATCGGCACTCTTGGGCGGCGTAATGGTTGCGAGCACGACCGCCGAGAGTCCGGGAAGGACAGTCACCCGCGTCTGGCTGAAGTGAATGGATGCCGGGGCTTCGACGAGCGGGACGGGCCACGGTGTGATCCCGTGCTGGCCCTGAAGGAGGAGGTCAGTCGAGTGCACTATGTCAACAACGACGACGGCATTGACGAACCGAAGGAATAGTGACAGTTGTTCCGGCAGGGATATGTGAAAGAGTGTACGTTTGAACCTTCTTTCCGGTGTTCTTGATCGTGATAGCGTGTCTACAGGGCAGGGTCAGAACCGACGGTCAGAGGGGATGATAAAACGCGAACGCACAAGCCCTTCCAGTTTGCGGTGTCATTCAGCAGTAGCTCGCCCGGGGACACTTCCGTCGTACTCTTGAGAGCCTCGAAAACGTTGATGAGACCAGCGCCTTGCTGAGCCAACGTCTGCGGCAACGCGCCGGCCGCCTTCGAGAACGGAACGCTGGCCGCCGTGCTCTGCAGGATCGTCCGCATGTTCTTTGCGGCGCCCTTGCCCTTAGCTTGTAGAACGAGGGCAGCAGCTCCAGCGGCCTGAGCATTGCGTCAGCGAGAGTGGAAGGAGTCCGGGTGTGGAGAGCATACGAAAGGTGTAGCCATGGAGGTCCCAGACAAGACGGCGAAGCTGCCATCGTTCGTCAACCATGTGCTCGTAATGTTCCCTGCGCAGGTCAAGTCAATTGGCCAAGACACGTGGCTTGTCGACATACCGCCAGGTGTGCTGATTGAAGGCTTGAAAAGAACGTCGTTCGACGGCCCATACGATGAGAAGGCTGCACGAAGAGGTAAGCTCAAGTAAGTACTTCAAACAGCAGTGGCGCACATGACATGAGCCCGCCGTTGACAGCATTTGGAAACTGGATCGTTCCACCGTGCTGGGGGAAGGTGATTGTGAGGTTTGTGCCCTTGTTGAACTCATTGACGAGCTATGAAGAAGCAACATTAGACCCTCGAAGCACGCCACATCCAGGCAGGTAGGACGTACGAAGATGCCGTCCTCATCGTTCCAGAGGTTGACCGTGAGGAAGAAGCCGAAGAGCAGCCATTCCGTACTACTGGAGGGATGTCAGTAAGGCCGACGCGGGGGAGTGAGCACCCTTACTTGTACAGAATGACGATTTGCGCGCCCTGCGTTTCCCCGTGAGCTCGTCGTCTACAATCCGTTCACCGTACAGTACCTTGTCTGCGACATTATCGTACTGGTCCAACTGCGGCGAAAAACGGAGTCAGCAGCGGCGCTTCCTTGGCCTGGGGCTCGCACGCACATAGTCGCACTTCGTAGCGCCGCGCAGCACAACCGCGTACCCAGACAAGTCCGGCGTATCGTCGGGCAAGGGCTCGCAAGCGGCATCCTCGACAACTGACGCGAGTCAGTGTTAGGGAGAAGGGTACTTGGGTTGTGGAAGAAAACGTACACGGATCCGAACTGATGGCGTATATCGGGTAGTGGACATCTTCAGGAACAACGAGAGGTTGGCCTTGGGGGTTCGGCCAGCTTATAACAAAGTATGGCTATCGCAAAGCGCAAGAGTAAGCCCATGTACGGGCCCGACCCGGGGAACGTGCTTACCAATGGATCACGGTCAACGTTGTCGACGAGGATGGTAGGTTGCTGAGGCGCGACGCTGGTTCGAGCCGGTGAGTGCCTTGTGCGCGGTAGGATTCGACGACGTACTTCTCCACAGAGCCCACGGCGATAACACCCGGCCCAGTGGCGGGGGAGGAGAAGAAGAACGACCCGCCGTCGCCGTCATTGCCTGGAATAAAACAACAACATAAGTCACTTTTTCCCAGTAACGCATTCGAAAATTGTACCAGCAGCGATAGTCAGCACGGTCCCGCGTTCAGCGATGCGGCTGGCGACTACGGCAGGCGTGGTCGTTGAGAACCCGCTGCCGACGCCGAGGCTCATTGTGATGATGTCCATCCCATCGTTATACGCGCGCAACAAGCCGTCCACGAGGACGTCGTCTGCAACACCGCCCTCACAGCCGAAGATGCGATACGCGTATATGGATGCGTCAGGCGCGACGCCGGTGACGTTGAACTCATTCGGGCCAGAAGCTGCGACGATGCCAGCGACGTGCGTACCGTGGCCACCGCTGACGACAGGGATGAGTTGGAAGGTAGCTGGTGTCCAAAATCGAATGCGTACCATGTGTCGCGAGGGTCGGCGTCGGGAACGGGGTCGTTCAAACCGGTGTAGTCGTCGCCGACGAGGTCCGTCCCGCCTTAGAAGTAAGATTAGCCTAGGAGTAGCGCGAGGCCATGCTGCGCAGACGAACCTGCGATCTTGAAGCCTGCGCCAAAGCCGCCGCCGAGGTTCGGGTGGAGGTAGTCGATACCGGAGTCGATTCTGCCATGCGCGAGTCAGCACGACGCAGAATCAGAAGCGAGCAATACGTACATGCCAACTTTGATACCCTTGCCGCTGATACCTTGAGCGTGAACCTTGTCTACACCCTGCGCAGTTGTGAGTCTTTAGTCCGGAAGAAAGGAGACCGCGACGCACCGTCATTATGTGAGTGCTCAAACCATCTGCGATCATGGCTGGGTCATTGGGTCCTTGCAGGACATGCAGATTTATAGGCCTGGAATCAAGCAGAAGTCAGTTACGCACAAAATGTCGGCGATAACGCAACGCACTCTGGAGCAGAGTAGACTACGATTGGCCGAACCGCGACAACATTAGGTATAGACGCAAGGTCGACGAGGTCCTGTCAGAACAGTGAGCTATGGTGGGGAAGTTTAGACGGGTCCACGTACAGCAGGTGTCTATAGATCCAATCGCACGGTGAGCACAGTCTACCGAGGCGTACGATGGGCCGCGGACGTACGTGAAGCTGGATCGCAATTCCATTAAAGATCGGGGAGTTGTATTTCTTGCGCGTAACGAATTTACCACTCGCGCGCTTGTCAAGCTCGTTCAGAAAGTCGTCGTGGACCTGAGCAGGTAGCGGTGGATGGTCAGCGAGAGATTGCGAGAAAGTAGGATACGCACGTCTGCAGAGCGCTTCGTCGGCGCGGACGACAGTTCCACCATGTAAGCGCCCGGGACGAGGTTACTCTTCAGCGGTCTTCTACGTGGCCCAAGCGAGTTAGCAAGCCTGTTTCGCCAGGATGCGAGGGCTGCGCTCACGAGCTCAAGTCCTGAGCATTGATTCCTCGCGCAACGCTCGCGCAGAGCAGCGCGAGTGATAGCAGTTTCATCGTAAGCGTGTAGATGAACGCGGGAAGATGAAGTGACAGGGCGCATCACGAGCAGGCCGCTTTATACGACGAGGAGGAAGAACCGACTGCGCAACCGGCACGCGAGGTGAATCTGGTGATGCGAACGGACGCCGACGATCTGGCCATGAAAAATGCGTGGTCAGAAGCAGGATAGAAGTCCAGATGCTGTCAAAGTTGTGCGGATGCCATCGGCTGCGGTCTGTCGCAGCTCTGGACAGTCAGCGACTTCTGTTCGGCTACAGGCCAGTTCGTGCGCCAGCGAGAGCCAGGCAGGGCTCTAGAGTATGTAGACTCTTGCATCTACATGTGCGCGATATCGAGCGTAGGGTCGACTAAGATTGGTTGGCTACGAGCACTCAGCAGTCCGTGGTCCATAGAGGCAAAGCTGGCATTAAGACAAAGGAGCTCAAGCAGTAAGCTAGCTTGTCGTATATCTCGTGGGTGCGCGGAATGCCGTACATTGGCTCCGCCGTGGTAGTGGTTTGCTGCAAGAAGTACTTCGGAAGCATCCGCGCTTCGGGCTCCGCCCGGATCCTCCTTGACCTCCTGTTTATCACAGAAACGCCTGTGCCGGACACTCGTCTGCAGATTTCCTTGCAAACTCTCTTATTCGCAGCCCGTTCAGATGGCAATCACCCTATCCTCCTGTTCAGGCTCTTCTGCTGGGATCGCTCTTGTTCCTCAGATTCTCCCAACTGTGCTGTGGATGCATAGCTCACAACCCTATATCGATTAAGACACTGCCGAATCGAAACGGGATCCACACGATATGCAGGGTGACGATCCCGAATAGGCCGGACGCGATGCAGTCGGCTCCAGCATGATTCACGACAGGCCCTGAAGCCTTGCAAAGACTCTCTGGTCAAAGTTGTTCACGTTCTCCAAGTTTCAAAGTCATCTGGTTCTATGGATTTCCTAACACGCTCAGTTCAGGATGCATATCCTACGCGGTGCCTGCATGTCCAGGATCTATACCCATCAGTCACGATTCATTCGCGCCCGAGTTGCCCAGCCGGCGTTTCGGTGAGTACAAGCCGGGACAAAGAGCTCGGTGCGTCCAAATGCAGCGTTGTTCTGTATCATGTGGAACTACAAAGCTCAGACTGCTCTCAGCTCCAACCTAATCCCTCAATTGGGCGAACATGGCCTGGTCCACTTTCACGGTGCATCAACCTGCGCGTACCGTGTGCCATTGGTACTTTCGTACTTGTCCGACCTAGCCGCGTACATGGCAGTGCGATCGGCGCCGTGCCAAAAGCGGTGTTTGCTAGGGCAGGTGGCGGGCACCGTGCCCCGCGCCGTAGAAAAGGGCGCTCAAGTTCGCAGAGGTTTCCTCGCACCGGTCCCCTCTCTTCGACTCGCAGGCTCCTTTCTCTTCCCGGGCCGTTGTTCGTCCAGTTCTCTCTTCCTTTGGTGCATTATCGACACAACATCCTCTATCTTCATTTCTTGATGAAGTCCTCGATTCTTGCTGCGGTGTCGCTCGCACTCTCCGCCGCTGCGACTGGGAGCAATGCCGATAAGCTTGCAGCGCTGAAGCAGGCCAGCACGGCCGTGGAGCGTATCTCCATCCTCGGGAACGACCAGGACTTCGTCTTCAACTTCGTCGACCCGAACAAGAATCAGACGTCCGGCGCTGGCGGTCACACCGTCAGTGCCGCGGTCAACACGTTCCCCGCTCTCTTTGGTTCGGGGATGGCTATGAGTACGTTGTGGCTCTCTTCGGGACCGAATTGAGGCTCACGCGTACACCTCTAGCCCTTGGTTTCATGGAGCCATGCAGTCTCAACAGCCCGCACACTCACCCTCGCGCGACGGAGATTCTCATCATGCTTAACGGGACCATCAAAGCTGGCTTCCTCGCCGAGAATGGCGCCCGCTTCATAATGAACGAGGTCCCCACTCTTTCCGCGACCGTCTTCCCTAAGGGGTCCATTCGTACGTATCTCTGAAAAGGTTCTGGACTGGGCGCTAACGTGACGACTACAGATTTCCAGGCGAATGTTGGTTGCAAGCCGGTGCTTTTCGCCGCGGCACTGAGCAACGAGGACCCCGGCACGCTTCAGGTCGCACAGCGCTTCTTCGCGTTACCCGCGGATGTTGTTGGCGCGTCGCTCGGCGGTATCGGTGTTCAAGATGTTGCCTCTCTCGCTAGACTTGTGAGTTGCTCCCTTTTCAGGTACGCAGCGCTCTGACGACCTTCTTCAGATTCCCGATAATCTCATCCAGGCGACGAAGGAGTGCTTCGCCTCGTGCGGCCTGACACCACCTGCTTCAGGCTCCCAGCCGACGAAGCAGCAGTCGCCGCCCAGCACGACCACAACTGCCGCAGAGCACTGGCCCTCGTCTTCGCCGACGCAAACGGGCAACGGAGACTACGAGGGCAAGGGATCGCCGAATGACTGGGTCGGCGTCGGCCAGGACAACAACACGAAGCCCGACTGGGCGCACGACGCATCTTCCACTGCTAAGCCGGTAGTCAATCTCGCGGAGGCATTCGGCAACGCGGTGGACGGGACAAAGGGCTGGTTCAAGCATCTCGACGGCACGAAGATTGCGCTTATCGTTCTGGTTGCGCTCAATGTCGCGTTCCTCATCGGCGCCATCATCTTCCTCATCGCACGCTGCGTCCGTAAGCGAAAGGAGCGCCGTAACGGAGGGTTGAGCAACATGCCCATCTCGGGACCGATTAAGCCGCTGTTTGCTGGACGGTCGGTGTCTAACCGCGGCAAATACGCCGCTGCTGAGTTCGAGTGAGTTTCCTTTTATTTCGACATTGAGAAGTTACGGGTGCTGAACTGTTCTCAGGATGCCTATCGACGACGCAGCGAGCCAAGACGCGATCCTCCCTCGCAAGTTTGAGGATCCGTACGACAAGCCTCCCAGCCGCGCTCCTTCTCCCCTTCCTGCAGCGCACGCGGGCCCGTATAGAGACTGAATGGATCAGCTGCAGAGTGTTTACACATTGTGTTATTGTACGGACAATTAGCTGTTTAAACCCTAGTAATAGTCACCGCCAACCCACCGCTCTCTTGAGTAGCTTATCTCAGTTTGTCCATTCCTGAGCGGCCTCCATCCCTATGCACAGGTCGCTGTCGGAGCCTTGGGTGGCTGTCAGGACTGGTCATGTAGGGAACAAGAATGGGAGAAGATACTCCAGAATCTTCCCGGATGCGACCATGGCCATCCAAAACAGAGACCAAAGGGGGTGAAGAGAGCTCCTCAATCTCAAGACCCCTTGTGATGAATCACCTTGCGTAATCGTTTTCATGGAACATTGGTAGCGGTAAACAAATAAACTAATTCCTATCAAGCGCGTTCAGTAGCCTTCGCTGATGGTATCGATTACGTATTTCGTATTAGCTACAAGTTAAGAGCACCATGTTCGGGGAACTCCCACTCCCATCGCTCTATGATATCTTCAGGTCCATTGCAATAGCACGAGTCCTCATTACGGACACGGTCTACAATCTGCATGAGCTCGCGGATCCCTGGCTCAAGCAGCGTGAAGTCGCGCAGGACAAGAGTCTCCACTCTTCCAGTCGATGAGACTAAGCGGATGAACTGCTCAAGAAGCTTTGCCGGGAGCGGGTACGTGCGATGAGTCGGTTGAATGTCAGTCCTGTTCGTCCCTCCTGTCCCGCCCGCGGGACGGGGAGGGACAACATCGGCATGAGCAACCCGCAGCATTGACAGAGGCTTTCTGGCGGGGACAGTAGGTAGAAGTGCAGGGCAGAATGCCGGGGATGAGAGTGCATAATTGTCGCACGAGTGAATCAAGATCGTCAGCTGCTGAAGCCGCGGCGTCGCAATGACGGCAAAACGGCCCCAGAACTCCTCCGGAATGACGAGCGTCTCCAGC